>CM053270.1:66418334-66683334 GCA_028583415.1 Protea cynaroides
AAAATCACATAGATCATAATAGGTTGATATTGCCTATCTTCCATATAAGTCTTATTCCTTAGAGTTTACATCTCCAGAGATTTGTTTCATACCTTTGCCTGTGATAAAGAGTCAATCTCTTCTCAGCAAATTTCTCTCCTTAGATTTTTCTTCTTCTCCTTCTCTTCCTTCTCTTCCTTCTCTTCCTTCTCTTTTTCTAGGGTTTACTAATGTTCTAAAAGAGTGAAAAAGGACTGAGGGACGTCCTTTATATAGAGAAAAACTCTCCATATAGAGTCCTCTATCAATTAGGAAAGCAATCATTTAATTTAGGAAAGTTTCTAAACCTCGGAGTCTGATCTGGGGTCTCACGGTCGATCATACGGTCGCATAAACCGTCATCCGTAGGGCCAAAAACTTCGACCGTGGGGTTCTGGATTTGAAATTTTTGTTACCTTCCTTATGGTCGACCATACCTACCCAAGTATGCGACCTTATGTATGTTTTTAGTGTTTTTAACTCCATTCTCATACCTGGTTTGTAATCAACCTTTACACGCTCAGTCCACTTGGTCCAGGAATGATGGGAAGACCTGACACGACACGATTAGACCAAGTTAGTAGAATGCGGGTCTTACAATAAGAGTGACACGAGTCACCATACGAGTGATCGTATGGCCGTGAAGGTTAGCATCGTATCGTATTAGGAGAAGGACTCCTACGACATAGCCTAGCCACCTTTGGACTCGGACTTCTATCGGGAAACGTAACCCAGTAGGATTATACCTCCGACCAGGAGACGTGTCCTAATAGGATTGTACCTCCGCCTAGGGGACGTGACCAGATAGAACTATGACTCCGAGTCGACAAAGCCGAGCACTACATTGCCCCTCTGATCGGCCTAAAAAACATTGGGTGCCATGTGTAAGATTTTAATTAGATGATGTTTTTCCCCCCATAACAATGCCGCTCTAGTCAATTTGCGAAAAAGGAAAAAGATTTCCCACACTGCTATAACAGTTTTCCTTGTAAATCCAACATGTGCAAAGTTGTCTTTTAAAATTTAGATTTAACATAATTGACGAAATAGACCTTTTTATTACATGTTTCTGAAATTAGAGGTGGCATGTATAATTGTCAAAAACTAGTGGATGGTATGTGTAATTAATCCATACTCCAGGGGTAGTACATGTAATTTTCCCTTCTTAATTTGATAGTAAACGTGTAAAAGTTTCCTAAGCCACGGTCCCCGATTTCAAGAAGGATTTTATAATTCCAGATTCATTTTTATCAAAATGGATTCTACTCTTAATAAGATCTAGAGTCAGATGTAGAGCAGCTTATCAAACAGCATTCTACTCTAAAAAAACCAACTCCAAAACAAAAACAACGAATCAGGAGCAAGAGTGTTGTCAAACAGGACATAAATTTCTATATCTGTAGAAATAAATTTTATTTTAATGCTTTCCACATGGCATATTTTTAAATTGTAATGGTTTTCCTTTTCTTTTGTTTCTAAGTCAGTTCTCCTCTCTTGAGATAATAATATCGTTAAAATATCGAAAAACCAAAATCGATTATTAGCATTTTAAAACTATTTCATAAATTGTTCAGTTTTGGTTTTATTCATTACCATCAACTTTTGGGTGTTCTTTGAGGGTAAACGTCTATTTGGTAAATATATATCACGTCACAGGAAGCAAAAGGTACTGAGTTTAACTCTTCTTGCTACCTTAGGGCCACTCACATGGGGTTGTTAAGTAGTCTTTCTTTCTTACTATGGGTACAAGTGGAATGGTTTTCATTCAACCCTGGAATGATCATGTCTATGTGCTAACTGTCGGATGAACGGCAAAGAAGGTGGTAAGCATGTTAACAAGTGGGCAGCAAGCAGCCCATGTCTCCTTCCTGCAACTGCACCCATCGCTTCTTCTTGGGTCCTTGCAATTGGAAATGGTTGCTGCTAAGAGATCGCTGGAAAAAATTGAATATAGATTTGACAGATTCCGGCGAGTTATATGGTCAGTGCTATTGATCTTTTCCGAACAGTTTCATTATTATTATTATTATTATTATTATTATTTTTGATAGGAAACAGTTCCATTATATAGTTTCGTCCATTTCTGCTAACATGATAGCAAAATTACTTTAATGCCCATACCTTATTTAGAAATACACTTGAAGCAACTGATAATTTATAATGGGAAATACATACATACATACATATATGTATGATGATGTAATGTACATTATGAATGGACTAGTAAAGTCTCTTAGAAACTCAATCCAAAACTACTCCAATCAAATTACAAAATACAGAATCAAAACCCATCTTACAATTGAATTAAATATTAAAATAAAGGAAAAGGTAACTAACAACAATGTACATCGACCCCAAGGGGATAACTCAGTTGGCAAAAGTCCGACACCTCAAAATGAAGAGGTCATGAGTTCAATTCTCAATTCTTCTTGGGACTCTACCTACCCAGAAAAAAAAAAAAACAATGTACATCTTTATAAGACTGACATGAAACGAAGAGGAAAAGGAAACTTTTTCTGAGTTTCAACCTCCTGAGTCACATACAACTCAATGACTCACACTCCAAATTCAAATTGTTCAACAATTCAATCATCCAAGAAAGGAAAATAAATACTCGTAAACGGTAAGGTTGTTATTACCCATTAAAATAATAAATTTAAAATAATAAATTAAACAGGAACGGTCCTGTTACTCGCGCCTGCAGGTTCAGCTGCACCATCCTCACCCTCGTTTTCACCGGACATTTCCTCAAGGGACATGCCCTTCGCTTCAGGAACCAGAAAAGTGCAGAGCAACCCTAAAAAGCTGCAAACACCAAGTAAGATGAGCGCCTTCTTCACTCCAATACCAGTTGGGTACCCAGCGTCCGTCTCGCTCGAATGCGTGCTCTGCGCTGCGTAAAGGAACCCAAAAGCTCCCACTATAGCCCCTAACTTCCCCGCCGCCGCCGATATCCCATGGCAGGTCGACCTGAACCTAGCAGGAAATATCTCCGCTGGAACCACGAAGGTCGTCGCGTTTGGCCCGAAATTAGAGAAGAAGAAGGTCAATGAGTACAATGTCACGAATACGACGTGATGATGCATTCTCTTCCAGTGGTAATACGGAATGGCCAATGCCAACATGAACACCGTCATGAAGAAAAAGCCCATCAATTGAATCGTAAACCTCCCCATTTTCTCGATGAATGCTACCGTGAACCAATACCCTGGAACAGTACTCCAAAGGGCTATCAATGTCTGAGCCCTAGCGATCTTGAACACTTCCTCCAACGCATTCATCGTCTTTGCTGCAGGAAGCCATCCAATGTCGGTGAAAATATCCTTCTGGAACAGATTCTGACTGTAAAAGGCGATATCCAAGAAAAACCATGTGGTAGTGGTTCCCAATAGATGCTTTCCATGGCGACGAAGGAACTCCCTGGAGAACAAACCGTATGAGTTGGAAGGCTCCGTCGTTATCTTGTCCAACTTTTCTTGCTCCGATTCCATTTCGACATTCAAGACCTGCGCCATATCTGAGGCTGCCTGTTTCGCATTCTTGGCGACCAGAGCGGTGTAACGAGCAGTTTCAGGCATCTTCATACGCCAGTAGTAAGTGAGCAAAGCAGGTATTCCTCCGAACATCAGAATGATACGCCAGACGTAATCAGCCTCGGACACGAGCGAGGCTGCTGGATTTTCTTCATAAGGAGGGGCTTTCCACTTGCTCTTGAATGCGGCTGAAACGATTATAGAAACAATCCCCCCACCTAAAATCCCAAATCCTTGCATTGCAAAAACGGCAGCTATGAACGAACCACGGGTCTTTTTGTTGGCGTATTCCGACATGATTGTTGCAGAGAGAGGGTAATCACCACCGATGCCGAAGCCTAACCAGAATCGGAAGAAACAGAGTGTCGAAATAACACTTTTTGGGAAATGACTGAAAGAGAGTCCCTGACCGAGGGAGCTGATGACCATGAGCATGAGAGTCAGACCATAGACACGCTTACGCCCCATCTTGTCACCCAACCAACCGAAGAAGAGCTGCCCAGCAAATGTTCCGCACAGAGCGACGCCGGTGACAGCGTCCGAGACATTAGGGGGCAACGTTCCTGGTTTTGGTCCTCCTGGCGTCGTGTAGTAAATGCGACCCAACAATTTGGTCACCATGGAAATACAGAACAAATCGTATGCATCCGTGAAGAAACCCATGCCAGCAATCACAATTGCAGTGAAGTGATACAGTTGGGTCTTCGCAACATCAAGTGCGTTAAGCACTTGTAACTGATTTCCAGCCATGGCTATCAGCTCCTGAATTTGATTCCTATACTGCTAACACTCTCCTATGATGATTCTTATTGCAACTGTTCTTGGAACATTACACTGCAAAATCTAACAATGGAAGAAGGTATTATTAGCTTATCATCTTCGTTATTGTCATTCTTCGTAGCTAAACCGGAAATCTGGAATTTTATTTTGTAATAATAAAAAAAAGGTCATCCATGAAAATAAATAAACAATTCATTAATAATATGCAAACACTATAATAAAAAATAAAAAAAAAAGGAAAAGCAGAGATGCAAAGCATATGATAAAGATAAATAAAAAAACAATAATTTTTTTTTAGGGTAATTGATACATACCACCTTTGTACTTTAACCTGATTCCAGATACCTTAATAAATTACTGAACCGGACGAGTTATCCACTGATTCAACCATTCTTAAACAAAGAGGATAAATATACAATTTTACCCTCTTTAACACGATTACAATTTATTTCAAAAGACCAAAATAACCTAATCGGTCTGTTATTCCTGATTTTTTCCCCTTTCCTTTCCTTTATTCTTCTTCCTCTCCTAATATTCTTGTTATCATTTTTCTTATTTTCTGTGATGGCGATAGAGTTGGTCTGAGATGAGTTTGCTCAAACTTCATCAATACAACTAAGATGGATCTCAAAATTTGGGAGTTGGTTTCATCCCTTGTGGCGACTTTAACTAGAACTTCACCTCCTACAAACCCCTCTGTTGTGAGAACCAGATCTGGAACCAGAGCCCAGGTCCGCTCATGTTTGTCGCTCGTGCCGCTGCGCTGCAATCTTAACCAGATCTCGAGGCCTATGTCAATGATTATGTTTATAAAATTGTGTGCGCAGGCTTAATTCTTTGCCCCTTCCTTCAAATCTCTCTTGCCATTTCTCCTGCCTCTTCGCTGCATTCTTCCTTGTTTGAGTGTTTTTTCTCGATGCAAAGCATTTGAGTTTGTTTTCGTTTCTTTGGGTCAAATGAAGCTGTTTGCAAGTGGTCATGATTATCTGGCCAATTTCGATTGGACATCACAAATGCCGGTGGTGTCAGATGATCAAAATTATTTCCGACCAGGAGAGAGTGATGGGAAACCTCACTCTGCAACCATAATGGTGGCTGGTGAAGGGCTTTTGGTGCCTGTGAAAGATGTTAATCTGTGTGGAAGAGAACAACCACCATGGCTCCACCTTGGCCTCTTTAATTGACTCTTAATACAGTTCCATTACTAAAGTGATAAGCATTGAGTAGAGGAGAGAGGAATATCAAGATGAATAATGGAAAAGCATTTCGGTCTTGCCCTAGTTTTGCTAGGATTTTCAAAGACACGATGGATAAAATGATTAAACAGGGTAGGTTTGGAGCAATGAGATTGGAGGGAGATGAGGGATTGAAGAATGAAATCTTCGTCTTCTCTTTCGATCTTCTCTGAGTAGGGAGTAAAAATCGAATGAGGGATAGATCAGAGATTAAAGAAAGGCAAGGTAATGAGACAAAGTGATGAAGGGTATTTCAAACTTTTCAATTCACACTAAAGGGTATTTTGGTCATATTCAAGAAAATAAATAGGTTAAACTGTAAGACTGGACTGGTTCGTCAATATGGCATAAGTTAAAGGGTGGTATTCGTCTGGTTCAACAACTTATTAAGGTATCTAAAATCGGGTTAAAGTACAGGGGTGGTATGTGTCAATTACCCTTTTTTTTATAAAACCTTAAAAAAATGAGTTCATCCATAATCCATGAAAATGAAATTACGATGACATGCAAATATTATAATAAAAAAGGGAGTAGTGGAATGCCATGACTAAGAAATGCAAAGCATTCCATAATAACATAAAAGAAATAAAAAATGATAAAAAAATTTCGAAGGAATAAAAGTATTAACTATCAAAATTTCTAATTTCAATTATTATCAAAAATTTTCAAACCCTATATCCTAAATTTTAAAGAGTAACTTATTGAACTAAATCAAATATATCCGTAGTCCTATCATAATTTTAACTATCAAAATGAAATCCCACCATCCAATTGGATTAAATACTAGTGGTCTCAACAAAATAGAGTAGTTCTAGGGTTTCATGCTACAAGGTAAGTTCTCTCGCTGGTAAGTAATAAATGGTTTCTTCTAAACCAAAGAAAGAAAAAGACAATGATTAAAGGGTTATCCTTTTATAGATTGGATGGTGCATCCGTAGTCTGAAGTGTTTGAGGAAATTAGGAAGGATTCAGTTCTTCTCAAGTCCAACTATCCTTCAAGTTATGTTTAGTGGCTGGAGTCAATCCAGCATACATGCCAATGTATTGGTTTACGTACGAAATAAACTTCAACCACTGGATCATAACTTAAGAGACGGTTGAACTTGAGAGAATCTTTTCTCAGACACCTAAAAGGTTAATTGTTCGGCTCTCTTGTCTTTGCTGTGTGTTTTGAAAATACCTTACTCGGCGCTTTGAAATAGTATAGAAGACTATGGGTGATCTAATGGTAGGACGAACAGGAAAACAGAAAAAAAATAACAAAAAATCAAAAAAAGTAAATTGATATTGACAAGAGGGCACTCACTATGTTTGAAATAGATGGTGGCTCCCTCCGCTCTACTCAGAGCTAGTCTGAGAGAGAAGGAAACTATGAATTCACAATCTTCCAAGCTGTCTTGCTTGTTTGCCTGCTTGGAGTTGGAGTTGGCCAACAAAGCCATGGAAGCTTATTAATACTATCACTTAATCTGGATCATTATTAGCATATGCTAAGATATACCCTCTTTTATTATTATTTTTTTATTATTTTAAATAATCGTTGGTTTTTATACATGTTTGTGTGTCTTCAACGTTCATCACTTCAACCATTCTATAACCACACAAGAATCAAATGTACCTATCCAACGGTTCAGCATTGAAGATACACAATCGCTATATTTTATATTTTTTTGAAGTCAACGGTCACCTAGTAGAAAATGTTGAAAATTTTTAAATATTTTTTAATCCTAGTGGCGTTATATTTAAAAGGCTGAACACGATGTTTGATCAATTGGTCCTCGTCATTGACATTGGTCTAGTTAATAGCTGGCAAATGCTTAGAAATTCCATTGGGCAATCACTATTAGGGATTCGGTTCGTCTCAAGTTTATTTTGACATCTCTTATCCGAGATAAGAACTGTGGGGGAAGTTTCCCACGCCACCTCTGTGAGATGAATCACTCATGTTATACTTGACCAATCATCAATTAGGAGATGTTATAATCTTCATAAAACCACATGGGACCACAGGATTAAGAGGGGAAATAAAAAAAATTAATAAAATCCCCATATGTCAAGCATAGTTGTTGCCGAAACTGATCCGATACTGAGTTAGATTGAGTATGATTCCAATTGCATGTTAACTCGTGACTTTGATTAAAAAAATAAAGAAGAATCCCGTATCTAACGAAGATCTCTGGATTCAAAACTGATAATTAAAACCATGTTGATTCCACTTCCACCTCGATTGAGAATATGAACAATGTGTAATATTAAATTTATCTTTTTTAATTGGGATAATTATAGGTACTATCCTTGGACTATGGACTAATTACATCTACCATCTATTAGTTTCTAACAATAACACATACCATCCCTAATTTTAAAAATGTGTAACAATAAAGTCCATTACGTTAATGAATGGTCAAGTAACCTAATCAATTCCATCTCTTTATCCCGTTTTAGTTGATTTGCAAAAAAGGGTGAAGATTTCCCACACTGCTATGATAGTTTCCCTTGTAAACCCAACAAGTGGAAAGTTGTCTTTTAAAATTTAGATTTAACAGAGTTGACAAAATGGACCTTTTTGTTATACGTTTTTGAAATTAGAGGTGGCATGTATAATGGTAAAAAACTAGTGGATGGCATATGTAATTAATCCATAGTCCAGGAATAGTACATGTGATTTTTCGTTCTTAATTTGATAGTAAACGTGTAAGAGTTTCCCAAGCCGCCGGCCCCGATTCCAAGAATCCATTCCTAAGGCTTAAATTTGAAGCTGGTACGCTGTCACCCTCTCACAAAGTCCACGTCACCAATAATATGAAAATGCGGAGATATTTACGTAACTGATGGGCCAATAATGAGGGCCCACCAATGATGATTTTGTCAAGTCAATAAAACTGAAGCCCAAGTCAATGATATGCTACCCTTTCCTTCCCCAAACACAGATCAGATTTTTGTGGGCTTAGCTTGTCGGTTCGAATGGAAGGCTTGGATTCACCCAAGCCTCAAGTATCGTTTATCCAATAGGGACGCCACCTCTCCTCCACTTGTAAATTTGAAGGAAACTTGTTACGAAGGAAAAAAAAACTAATATTGTTGGAGCTTATTGATATTAATTCATGCTTGCTCTTTAATTAATCCAATGTGCTGTTGATTAGTTTTGATGGTATTTTTAAATATTCTTAAGACCAAATTTTCTATAATTCAGTTTGGTTGTAAGGAAAATTAATAGAAAGGAAAATGAAATGAAAAATTTTAAACAAAAAAAAAAAGAAACTTTTATAGTTCTAATACAAGTTATACAACATGATTCTATAAATCATCAAAATTTCTGACCATATTTAAGAATGAATATTTATTAAATGTAAAATTTATTTTATTTTTCAAATGTTAGGAATTTAGATACAAAGTAAAATGTAAGTTAAATGGATCTTATGGTATTCTATTCACATATCAAATTTCATAGTAAATTGATTTAACGAACTTAATCCAATCTGGACTGATCTGACTTGAAATCGTATCAGAAACACCCATTGCCGATCTAATCCCTAAGTCCATGCACTTAAACCTTGAAATATATAGATGCCCATCGAAAATAACGGCTAATACAATTAACTTAGCATAATAATATAGGCAAAAGTTTTCATATGTGATGACATGACGTGCATGTAGTATTCAATGAAATCTGATAAACATGATTGTTCATTTGAAATATCACAAACACCCTTCCCCTTATAATGGGCCGATGCGAAGAATCTATAAAGTAATTGCGGAGTTAAAAATGTAGCTTCTAGTTAAGAGGAACGTGAAGACCATAAACGTTGTAGCATTTAAAATACTTTTTATATTACAGTTATATATATGGTAATAAAACTCACGTCAAGGGTTTTCTATTTTTGGCTCTCTTTATAATAATATAATATTATTAATGGTTATCTTGGATGATTTTAATTGTATGTTACGGTCTTAGTGTAACTAAGTTAATCGTGCGACACTTAGTTGCTCACAAGCCTTCTTGAGAACTAAGTAAGCCTAATAACGGGCCAACCCACTGACCCATGTGCCATCCCATGGGTCATGTAGACGGAGCGGGACACGGAACAAGTCGCAGGTCGTGACATTTAGCTCTGATGGACATTCAAATCTTTTTTCTTTTTTCTGAAAATGGGGGATTAAGATGGTATATACACGTGTTATTTTTTAAGATTAAGATTTTCTATTCGAATCAAAATTGACCACGTGACAAAATAAATAATTGAAATTTTGTATACATTGATTATCCAGATCATTCTTTAAAAAATTTAATAACCGGAATTATCACATCACCCTTCTACAAGCGATATGTTCCAAGGTGGATTGGTTATTTCAAAAAATAAAAATTGGTAGAAATTTTTTGAGACCAGAAAATAAATAAAAATTGATGCCCAGCATGTCTAATTGTGTCACAGGGAATTTGAGATGTAAATTAATTAATGGTTGGATATGGATTCGGATGTGAACGGATTCGGATATCTCTGGTTTGAATTCGAAAGCTGCAATTTAATTGGATTGATGATGCTTCAGAGGCAAGCATATTATCATATTCGACAGTTTACTTTTAAAAAAAAATAGCATTAATGGAGTCTCCAGTAATGCTGTAGTTATCCCTTTTGATATTGTAGTACTGAATGAAGAAGGAAATTGGGAGATGAAGATGGCAGAAGGCCAGAGGAAAAACACCATTTCAAGTTCAATGTTTTCTTCAGTCGTGATTTAATGATTGAAGTTTACTCTGTGCACATATTAATACATTAGTACCTGTACGATCTGACGTCAACCGTTGAATCACCAAATTAATGAACCATTGGATTTGAAAAAACCGAGTCCGGCAAGGAAAATCTTTTCTTTTTTTTATTTTGGAAACTTGTGAATCCCCAAGTGGATATCTGTCCCTCTCTCTCTCTCTCTTTTTGGGTAAAATATTCCTTTCTTTTTTGGGTAAAATATTCCTTTCTCTTAGGAGACATAGTCAGTGTTATGTCTTCCTTGTCATATAATTAAATTAATCTGTCTTCGATATATCCAACAAACTCAAATTATTCCAAAAAACAATGAGAAAGGAATCTTTAGACAACTAATTTGACGCAGTGACAATGTGGTGACACAACTTGGTGTCAATTAGACAGACCTACAATACCTGCTGAAGTTTGACATCTGGATAGAATTAATCTTAGTTGGTAGTTGGTACCACTTCGATAATGTCAATGACTTTAGTATGAAAGGGAGTGGGTTTCCTACACCATACTGAGGGAAGCCATTCCAAAACCAATGGTTTTTTTTTTTTTTTTTTTGGAATGTGTGAAAGTCTTTGGTGGGGCCAATTATTTGGGTATATTGTATGCATCTCTATCGAGTTATGATTGGTTTTCTTATCAATCTAACTTACAATATTTTTGGTATTTTGAAAATCATTTTTAAAATAAAAACCATTGGAAGAAGGAAAAAGAAAAATAATCTTTATACGGTGAATTATATGTTCGTAATTGACTATTAAATTTGACATATGATGTATTGATGACATCATGATGATGTCATTATTTTTATTTTTTTTGATAATTTGTCATTACTGTTTATTGTAAAACATTCAAAATTCAAATTCTGCCGACTCATGGAATGTTGATCAAAATCCCACACGAGGAAACCTCTCCTATCCTTGCAGCTCAAGAGAGATTCATAAGAAAGCAAGAGTAAAATTATATATCCACATGTCAAAACAATTTACCCCATTAGAGAATGAGTGTAGGAATCCTATTTTCTTAAAATTAGGTCCTTTGGATGATGTTTTGATGGCTAGCTAAAACCTTATGTCATATTCCAAAGTTTTCTTTAACTGTGATTCAACGATTGGAGTTTACTCTGTACATATACTAATACATTGATATGCCTGCAGACTGACTTCAATCATCAGATCACCAAATTGAGGAACTGTTAGGCTTTTTTCTTACTTTGGAAACTTGTGAATCCCCAAGTGGGTATGCATGCATCCCTTTTTCTTAAGAGACATATATACTCAGCGTTATGTCTTCCTCGTCATTAAAGTTAATCTGTCTTTGATGTATCAAACAAACTCAAATTATTCTAAAAAATAGTGCCATGGAAATCAATGTGAAAGGAATTTTTTGATTCTTCAAAAGGTGATGTTACAGCAGGGGCAGCAGAAAGATGGGGGAGGGAAAGCAATAAACACATGAGAGATGGAGGATATAGAGCAATCAACTGATCCTATTGAATCCAATCGAAAACCATTTTCAAGTACCGAGATATTCTTATTGACAACTGTTGACTTCAACAATCGGATCGCCCAAAAATCCTTTCATTCTTTCTGTCTCAAATACCAAAATATTTTCTCTGTGTTTTATGAAGTTTAGGTCCCGTTTGATAGCACTCCTACTTCCTTGGTGTTACTTTTGGTCCGGAGTCAATTTTTGGCTTTTGCTCTGGAGTCCATTTTTTGAGAGTAGATTACTGTTTGATAATGCTGCTCTAGAATAAATTTTAGAGTTTATTGAGAGTAGAATCTCGTTTAATAAAAATGAATCTGAAATCTATTCCATATCTGATTGTGGTGGCAGTGGTGGTGGTTGGTGGTGGGTGGCGGTAGTGGTGGGTGGTGGCGGTGGTGGCAGCAAGGGTCGGGACGGGAGGTGGGGGTGGCGGTAGTGGGTGGTGGTGGTGGCGGTGGCAGTGAGTGGTGGTGGTAGTGGTGGTAGTGGTGGCGGTGGCAGTGTGTGGTGGTGGTAGTGGTGGTAGTGGTGGCAATGGATTGCGGTGGGTGGTGGTAGTGGTGGTGGTGGTGGTGGTGATGGTGGCAATGGATTGCGGTGGGTGGTGGTAGTGGTGGTGGTGGTGGTGGTGATGGTGGCAATGGATTGCGGTGGGTGGTGGCAGTGGTGGTGGTGGTGCAGTGCTGATGGTAGTGGTGGTGGTGGGGCGATGGCAATGGTGGTGGTGGTGGTGGTGGTGGGGTGGTAACGGTGGGTGGTGGTGGTAGTTTCCTTTCATTTGCTCCGGAGCAACGGAGCTAGTTTTTTTAGCTCTGAAATTTGAGTTTCCAAAGCCAAAAAAAAGTCTGGTTCACTCCCTAGGAACTCAAAATCGGACTGGACTTATCAAACGGGATTCAACTCTGAAATTACTCCCAAGGAGACGGAATCCCAGAATCCTAGTGGGAGTGTTATCAAAGAGGGCCTTCATATCTCATTAGAATTAATCTTAGTTGGCAGTTGGTAAGATTTCGATAATGTCAATGACCTAGCATGAAAAGGAGTGAATAAGTTCCCCTTGAGGGTTTCTTACACCAGAGTGACGGAAGCCATTCTAAAATTTTTATTTTTTATTATTAATTTTTTTTTTTTAACTATGTGGAATTATTTGGTGGGGCTAAATGATTTGGGTATATTGTTTGCATCAATATCAAGTTATGGATTGATTTTCTTATCAATCTAACTTACAATATTTCTCAATATAGCATTTTGAAAATTATTTTTAAAATAAGAACCATGAAAAAAAAAAAAAAAAACTATAATAGACTATAAGGTTGTATGTAATTGACTATTAAATTTGACATGTGACTTGTTGATGATGTCATCATGATGTCATTATTGCTCATTGTAAAGGATATGGAGGATTCAAACTTTCAAAATTCAAATCTTGATGGCTCATCGGTATCCCTGCGGTTCAACTGAGACTCATACTAAAGCAAGAGTTTCATCTTGACTAAAACTCATTTATGTAGAATCTATCTCTAATTTTTTAATCACTGTTACATCGATACAATTTATAAATATACAACTTCCAATCGTGTTAAGCGATAAGGGAAGATTTTACTTTCTGTTTTAAATCTTACGTGGTATCAAAAGCCACTGACTAAAGTCATCGATCGCTTTCGCCATGAATATCTCTACAAACTCCACCACCACGCCTTGTCGCCTTCCATCACTAGCAACCCTCTGTTCAACTCTCCCCTACCCAAAGTGCCCTACCCTAAGTGTGTCCCTCTTTCTTGTCAAACTTGACATAACCAATACTTACTATGGAAATCTCAATTCCTCCTTCTTCTCTATGCTCTTGACCTATATTGGTATGTTGATGGCACAACCACCAACCAATCACAAACTTCGTCACCCTCCCCTGCATCTACTTCAACCAACATTGCAACTCTAAATCATGTATACTAAGCTTGGAGAAGAAATAACCCTAAGTTGGATTATATCATCCCTGATTGAAGGAGCCTTGGCTCAAATCATTGACCTCACTTCTTCACATACGGCATGGGATGCACTCGCCATAGTCTATACTGCTCAGTCCCAAGTCAGAGTAATACAACTCAAATATCAGTTATTTCAGTTGAAGAATGGGACTCTCCCCTTGTTCCATCTTCAATGGTTTTTTCTCCCACCTCTTATATATTAGCATTTTGGTTTGTAAACAAAAATGGTTGATGAATTATGGTCCTTGATCCTCTCTTGTCGCCCAGACGTGCCAGCTGTCCATCGAACGGGCTGGGATGCTCTGTATGCATGCTGATGCATCCCAGTCTGTTTGATGGATAATTGTCGAACTAGAGGACAAGAGAGGATATTTTTCCATGATTTAATACTTGTACTTTTGGGTATGCCATAGTGAGTTCTTATGAGTTTTTCAATAATGAGAGAACCTCACACTTGATGTGTGACTCTTTAAGAAATTCAAGAGTTAAGTGGTACCTCTAACCCCTTACTTAAATGGTCCTTGCCTTATATTTAATTTCTCATTTTGTAATTTATTTGCTCTTCTATTTTTGGGGATAAATAGATTTTTCTTAATGATATGTGAAGGTGTCAAATAATTTGGCACCGCACCGCATGCCATTTTAGAATTTCGGAGTTCTATGGATCTTGTTTAGAGCATGTCCGCATGATCACTCGGCTGAGACCGGAATCATGACATCAGATAAGAAGTCACAGGCTCGGATCAAAGAGGAGCCTAAACGTTGTTATCAGTAGAAATCAAGCTCTACGAAACTCAATCAAATCAACTTTACGACTTACTTTATTTATTCATTATTTTAGATTTGGCTTTTCCCCAAATCTATGGCATACTTCTTGAAGATGTTGAATTTGGCTCCCGACCTTCTTAGGGAAACGAGAAAATGGACGCAAGAGTAAAGGTTGAGAGAAACAGTGACCAGGACTGTAAGGGAGAGTTTGATAGAGACATCATCCAAGAGATAGACGGAAAACAGATTACTTCAGATTGTTCTAGCATTAGTTTGAGACCAGTGTTACAGGCTCCATAAACAATACTAAGTTAGAAATTATATGATTTTTCATAGCTGTCCCTTTAGACGAGGTTCAATCCATTTAACGATAATGGTTTCAAATGGTTTTAAACTAGTTTGAAATTCATTTCATACCCTTGGAATTAAACAACTCTAAAAATAAAACAAAGGATAATGAAAAGAGGGTGTCAAATTCCAAATGCACCTATAAAGGTATCATTTAGACACTCCCTTTTTAATAGAAATATTCTTAGTTTTTTATTAATTGCTTTGAACTGCATCAGCTTGGTATCAAAGCAAGTTTTGGTTCTTGAACACGAATTGAAGATACTTGATCATGATACTTGAACGAAGATTCTCCCTTCAAATTCGATGATAAATTCTTTCACATGCCATGAGCATTCATTGTTCATGATTCCCCTTTTCTCCCTCTCTCCTAACATCTCCCAAAACAGCTCCATCTCCAACAACCCTTTATCCCTCCTTTACATATTTGCATTTTGGTTTGTTAAAAAGAGGCTTCATATACTTTGTACTAGTGGGCTTGTCAAAGTGGCGCCCGGATCCTCTCCTGCGCTGGGCCGTCCAGTGAGTAGATCTGACGATGGAGACTCACTGATCGTGCAACCCCATGAATTGGGCTGCGCGCCCAATGAGTCTCTGCCATCGAATCCCCTCATTGAGCAGCCTAACCAGGAGAAGATCTAGTCCTTCACAATGAGTTCCTTGTGAGTTTGAAATCCTCTAGTGGAGATAAAGTTCCACAGATGGATAAATGAGTCCCTAATAAACATAAGTGTAATCATCTATAGTTCTTGAGTTAAGTGATAACTTGACCCTTATTACTCAAAACTTGATATCTCATTTTGCAATACAACTATTCTTCATTTTTATCATATTTTTGGATCTTTGATTTGAAGTACTACATCACTTAATTATCCAATGAACTTCCCATCCACCTAATGGTTTGTATGACCAACTTATATATACACATGGCAAAACAAGCTGCCCAGTTGGAGAATGAATGTGGAATCCAATTTTCTTAAAACTAGGTCCTTTGGATGATGTTTTGATGGTTAGCTAAAGCCTTTATGTCAAATCCCAAAGAGAAACAAGGAAAAACAATTGAGTATCTAGAGATCGTAGATCCATCCACATTCATGGACCATTTTGAATGCTGGGTCAAATTAGGATCCAAGGCTGATTTGGATCTAGATTTACTTCTATGTACATGAATGCATCTAGATCCATTCATTTCATGCCCGTATTGATTATATTGTGTATGATGATAAAGCAAGCACTTAGGGGTGGCACTTACAAAATTTTTACCCAAGTTGTCAACCTACCAAAACCTCTTTTTTTGGGTATTGGATTCAAGTTTTGTGTATGTAAAAGTTGAAACCCAAAGAGATTATTGAGGAAAAAGTATCTAATAGTCGTTTATGGTGTGCTGATCAATATGGACCTGCAACACCCACCTTTCCTAGTTCCTTCTCTACTTTTAAAACACCTTTTGAACTAAGAGTGAGAAGAAGATAAGGAGGAAGGTAACCCCACTTTGCGCTCCCCACTATGCTAATGTGGATGGATACTCATTGCAGCCCATTTTCAAGGACCATGACCTAAAGTAGAACCCCTTATGTTTTATTTTATTCCAATTATCATCTGTGTTAGATCCATAATTCAACATTCATTGATTCAAGTATTGAACAAATTATAATATGTTGAGCATCTTTGATATCACTTCTACATAATGATTTCACCTAGCCATTTAATTACTTAAAATGAGTGAATTAGGATTGTTTCTTACTCTATACAGGGTATCTTTTTGAGTGGAAATTTAGGATCTCATTTTTGAAATCACTCACTTCCTAAATCTCATTCCTGAGGCTAGACTTTAGTGTTCTTGCTATGATTATCAGCATATGCACCATGAATTTTGCTACTCATATGCCCTAATTGCCTCTCCTTACTTCTGTTGGCACTTGTACTTTTGTGTGAAGGTGGGTCCCAAAAGACCCTTCTGCCCTACTTGACTTACATAAAGGTGAATTTCCTCCTCCTTTTGGTATAGTATATTAGTTTAATTTCATTAGAATTCTGAGAAAAAAATACAACAGAATTTCTCAAAGGAATATAGGGCATACAATGTAAAATAATTTGAGGAACACAAATTCCACCTCTGGATTTAAATTCAATTTAATATTCTCCACTTCTGTTACCAGTCAATGATATTAAAAGAAACTCCTCTACCCAGGTAAAAAGGTAATAAAAGAAAAAAAATATATATATCCTTCTCACCTATATTCTCATACTAGAAGATCCGAAACACAAAGAAAAAAAAATAATAATTGCATTTAATTATAGTCTTTCAGTTGTGGGGTAACATTGTGTATATTCTGATTTTTTCCAGACCTTATAGTAACAAGAACTTGTACACTAGGATACTCTTTTTTAATAGAGAAAAAATTCTTCAAGAGGCAGAGTGGGAGCTACAACAGCAGCTCCTCTCTCAATTTCTCCTCTGGTATCTTTCCTCCCTGCCATCTACAGATGGATCTATTATCGCCTACTCTCATTAACAGCATCGTTTAGAGAATCTATATGGCTGTACCCTAAATTTTATATCAATTAGGAAAAATCTCAAGCCAGCAGTTTGAGGATCTTTCTCATCCCCTCTTACATAACTTACATTCGCTCCTCTTTGACATTGTGGGTCTTCCACTAACAACAGCGATTCCCATATAGTGATTGGTATGATTTGTGAGATTCTCCAAACCAGCAGCTTAGACTACCATTCCCTATATCAATTTAGAAGTTTCACATTCCTGTCAAAAAAAAAAAAAAAAAACAGGTGAAGATGATCCATTACTATTGGCCTATTTTGAGTTTGGATCATCTCCTCTCACTAGAGTCCCTTCACCCATGATCCAAAGGTTGGAATCATAACTGGAAGAACTAAACAAAAGAATATCTTTTTCCACCTATTTTCTAAACAAATATCTCATTTTTGGTCCAGAAACAAAAGACTTGAGAGAGAGAGAGAGAGAGAGAGGTCCAAGATCCAGACCAAAAGAAAGGGCAGCAAGTGATAAACTTTGGATTCCCTAACGATGCAACAAGCAACGCGTGATCGCGTATTGACCAGCTAAAGCTGCGATTGGTGGACTTGTCAACCAAAAGAAGGTAGAAGGAGAACGACCCAGTTCTTCTCAAGTTCAACCATTTTTCAAGTTGTGATATGATAGCTGGAGTTTATTCTGCACGTATATCAATACATTGGTTTGTACTTAAAACTGACTCTAGCCACTAGATCACTAACTTGAGAAAAATTGAACTTGAGAAGATCTTTTTCCAAAAGAGAAAAGGACTAATGGGGCTCGGAGAACTTCACAATCTGAAACCTCCCAAATATTATCTCTGCTTTGGGAATCTCTTCTGAATCTCTCCTACCTTACCTGTCCAGTTCCAGTCCTCTCCTGTCCTATACCGAATATCAATATCCATATCAATTACGTAAAGTCTGATAAGGCTGACGCTTAAAAGCCAACCAACCAGTAACCAAAAGACCCACCCTTTACCCCTCAAACTTTTTCTATCTTTGTTTGATACATTTGAGTCATATCTGACCACACCAAAAACCAAAAGGCCCTTCCTTTCCATTGACTCTTTCTAGGATTTAAATCGTCTCATCCCTGAGATTCGGGAGGCATGGCGGCGATCCCACTGGATGGTCGCCACGTGGGGGTCGGATGAATCCGACCCCTCCGTTGAAACCGACAAGCCCAGCCGACAAGAGAATATCGGCTCGAACGGAGGGGTCAGATTCATCCGATCCCTACGTGGTGACCATCCAGTGGAGTCGCCGCCACACCTCCCGAATTTCAGGGATGAGACGATTTGGATCCCTCTTTCTATCATGTTTCACATTTCACACCAAATTTGCTATTTCAGATCACACACTACATACATCTGACAGGAAAGAGGATCTTAACTCTTAGAAGCTTCCAAACTGAAGGTGAAGGTCCACAATGAAGATGAGAAGCATGTAATATAATTGTTAAATACCATTGGGCCTGGTAATTATGCCCATCCACACTTAGTGCTGGCTGGCAGTTAGTCCAAGTCTAATTGCCAACATGTCAAAGACACTTTGTTACAAAGTCAAAAGTAGATTTGTCCATAGAAAATTGAATATGCTTGATTCAAAGAACCCCTTATTGAATATGCTTGATTCAAAGAACCCATTCATATTAGGGTTTAGTCAAGTTAGTCACCATCAGAGTGGTCCAATCTAGTTCCCAGAGTCTTCTGGTTTTATCAAAACTCAGAATAAGCAATATATTATTACCACTCACCCCACTTGAGAAAGTCAGAAGGGGGAGTTTCTTGGGCCGGGAATACTGTTCTGAACTTATCCTTGGAAAAATAAGACAGAGTAAGTTGAAAAATGGTGCAAGTAAAGATGACTTTCTGCACAAGTCAACACGTACCCTTCTTAATGTGGAGGCTGTAATCTTTAGGTACTCTGAATGACCCATCACTAACAGATTGGCCGGCTAAGGTGGATTAGGGTTCTTAACATATATGTTCAGACCACCAAATCCTCTCTCTAGGTGTGTGTCAGTTCATTGTTGGATACTTGGAAGTTCCAGATATACTTTTGACAATGGGGATAACACAATTCTTTTCTTCCTGCTCTTTCTGTTGATCTAATTCTCCCAGTCTCCTTTCATTCTTTCATTTTTTTTTTATTTTTTTTTTTCCCCTTCTCAAATTAAAACTTAAACAACGTAAAAGGAGGGCTATCAATGATCAATCAAGTAATGGAGAAAATAGGGAAGACGCGGCAAAAGAAAGCAGCACCTCATATGAAAGAGATTTAAAGGATGCAATCATGATTTGGTTGAATTTATTAAAGTTCTTTTTTGTTTTCGTTTTTTCAGTGTTCAGGTCAAGATTGACGGCGCCTTTGTTAGAGACCTTTAACAATGAAGAAAAGGAATTGGTTGACAAGGAAGCTGCCATTTTTAAAGCTTTTTCCGAATAGTAAGCAAGACATTAGACATTTCAGGTAAAGTTTCAAATTTGAAAGCTTCAGTTCCATTTCAGTTGTCATTATAATACTTTAAATCCAATCTAGTGGTATTCTGGTATTCACAACTCACATGCGCACTTTTTAAGCACGCAAAAAGGTCGGTAGGTAAGCCCATCACTCAGTGGAATATGCATATGCCAATGTGGGGAATGCAGAGCCCTAATATTCACATGTCATTCATATCTCTTACCCTTTGTTGGGCACTCTATATCCTTTTGGTGGGATTCATGACAAATGTCAACTTCTTGATCCTCTACAGGCCTGCCAATTGTCATGCCAATAGCCCTGATTCAACTTCCAAACCCTCCATGTCTGCCATCGTGGACACTTAGACTAACCTTCACCATTAACTGTGTGGCCCTGAGCAATCCAAACCTCCTCTGTAATTTGTAATGTCCCCTCAGGATGTAGGTAATATGTTTATTCTTTCTTGCACTGCCATGCTCCTATTGACATTTGAACCTGCCCCCGCAGTGAAGAACATAAACAAGACAGAGACATCAATTTCAAACTCACCTGTACCATCATCTGTAACTGATAGAAAGAATGTACTCCAAACATGATGGGAGAGAACCAATGTTGTCCATCCTCAGAACCAGCTTCAGGAGTTGGACAACTAAAAGAATACCCAGCAAGTAGCAAGAGCAGATACCAGCCACCTTGCCTTCTGTCTGAATCATTTTCCGGGAAAGGAAAAACCCTGCAGGAGGAACATAAAAAGTAAGTTGGTTTGTGGTTTCACAATCCACCTCTGCCATTTGCTCCAATGTTGAAGAGTATAGGGAACATTGCACACAGGTTTGGGGAGACAATAACATGTACTGGTACAGACGTTAAATCATTCATAGCAGCAGCTAGTGTACATAGAGTGAGCCAACTTTAAAAAAAACAAAAAAAAAACTTTGTAATCTGTTTAGACGAAGGCATTTCTTTTTCTTTACACTTTTGAACTAGATTCAAATGAAATTGAATTCCTCTAGATGGCCAGCCGTGACATCATCAACACATGCAGGGCATCTCCTCCATCACCAAGGCAACTGTCACACATTTGCACCGAGGAAAGACTGCACAACAAAAAAAAAAAACGCAAATGTGGCCTGAGTGGAGTATGTCAAAACCTTCCAAGCAAATATTGGCTGTTTATAAACAAAGACCTAAAATTACAACTGTTTAAGAAATTGTAGGTTATTGGATATCATCAGAACAGAAGCAGCCATTCCATTTGAGAAAATACATCTAATTAGGTTATGTAATTCAAATTCACCAGACAGTCTGGATGATGTACCTTTTAGTCAAACAAAATAATTTCAACCAAAAACTCCCAAAGGTATTCAAATCTAGTAACATTCATAAGGCAAGCACAACCACATATGGGTACACAAAAAAGTAAATAATCAAATAGTCCCCGAGAAGGGTATCAATGAGTTTACAGTAAATCTTTGCTTGGGGCAAAAAAAACCCAATGATTCCATGAATCAGGACCACCGTTCTTTACATCGGCTAGCAATTAAGAGTAAACACTCCATGTGCTGAACAACCCAACAACTCCCATTCCCCCCACCGCAAAAAAAATAATAATAATAATAAGGGCAGGGTGACACTTCAGAGAATTTTATGCACCTTTCAGATTGATCTTGCAACTTCCATACTTAATTACTGAGATTGTAAACCATAGAACATTAACAAAAGAGTGTTCATCCTATGAAAATCAATTCAGTGCAGAGATCTAAATGGTTTGCCTTAGACACGGTAAATTTAGAGAATTGAAGTACCTGTATTCACCAAATGCGACCACCAATTATAAATCAACAATAACCTATGAGTTTCAGAAACAGACGTGGTAATTATTTGAGTTCTAGAGCACACATAAATAGATAATTAGTTACAACAACAATAACAAAGCCTTACTTACCCCCCAAAAAAAATAATAAATAACAAAGCCTTACGATGTGTGTATATTTATGCACACATGTGTTTATTAATAAATAGATAATGAGTTAAATAACACAATAATTAATAAATAAACTGAATATGTGTAAATTTATGCACATGTGTGTCTTAACTCTTACGATGTGTGACATTGGTATTTTTCATCATTTAGAGTATAAAGAGTGTATTTTTTAGTTTAGAAGTTTAACAGTAGAGATAAATTCAATGTTGAGTATATATTAAAGGTAAGGCTGTCAAAAATAGGCCCGGACCGAGCCGGCCCGGTATAGCCCAAACCCAGACCGGACCGAGCCTTTAATAGGGATGTTTCAGTCATAGGGTTGTGTTTCCGGTTAGGGTTGGTCCGGTCCGGGATAGCCCAATGGGTGGGCCAGGTATGGAACCTGAGTTAGCCCGAACCGAAACTACCCAACCTGAAAACCCATTAAGGCCTGATTCTAAGTTCTAACTTCTAATTTTTTAACCCTACTATAAATAGAAGCTTTACTTTACACCAGTTTACACTCTACAGTTTCACCGAGAGACTCAGCAACTGCGGCTGCCACTGTGCGTGCCTCACTCAATCCCTCTCCAACTCTCCCGACATCATTTCCAGCAACCACCTGCAACGTCGACATTGTTGTTTTCTTTTCCGGGTAGGTAAGGATCGGATATTGTTGTTTTCCCTTTCTTCTCGTTTTTTTTTTTTGGATAAGCTTCTTTTTACCTCTTTCCTAAGGGTAAAAAGGAGTGTTTCAAATTCGATTTGAAAGTGACCTATCACTATTGTCATCATCATGCCGTCATTGTCATTGCACATTTCTCAAGTAGACATGTGAAATGACAAGATTTACCCTCATTGAAAAATAATGATGTTATCTAGAAGGACAAAAAAATAAGGTTACAATTTTTTTTTTCACTAATCTTAGTCACAAGAAGATTTTCGCACAATTAAACTATAAAACATGGGGATAAATATAGCATGAAACTTATAAGGATATCAATATGAGATATTCAAGAGAGGGGACAAGATGCTAGGATCATGACTTGCAGTGGCATCCAGTTTAATTTTTGCCAGGGGTGTTCAGTTTCCATCCCTGGAGCAGGGTTCAATTTTCAGCAGTGTCACTGCCAGATATGTTCTCTCGTGCAAAGAATCTTCCTCCTTTTCTTGAGTTGCACTTGCAAAGACATCAGAAATCCCTCTTTTCTTTTCTTTTCACTCTGATATTCCTCGTCTTCCTCTTCTTCTACCTTCTCCCATTTGTTTTCTTCAAACTTATTTTTTCCTTTTCTACTGTTTTGTTAGGCTGTCCAAAACCATACCCGGATGGGGCGACATGTGTAACAAGCACAGGAAAAAAAAACTAAAAAAAAAAAAAAGTCCTATACAACATATAGAATATCTAACATTACTACTATGTAAGTTCATAACCTTTCTTACATTCATAGAGCTTTCGATTATTCTTTTTTTTTTTTTTAAATAGATAAAGGCATAAATCACCACTATGATAAAAGAAACAAACTAAAATTGAATTTGTCAACACAGAAAGAGGCTTGACCACCCACTTAATTAAGAAAAAAGATGAACCTTAAAAAAAAGAGATATAAAATGAAGCTGCAACAAAGAATGAACTGAAGAAAGGAATACACAGAGAGAGAGAGAGAGGGAGAGAGAGAGAGAGAGAGAGAGAGAGAGAGAGTTGAAATCTTGCTCTAGATCAGGATTACCATCAAAGATAAGGGTGTGTTCCCAAACAATTAGCATGAAATAAAAAAACAGGAGAAAGGGGGAGGGCGAACAAGTGGTGGGATCAAAATGCTAATCCATGCCCAAAACAAATTTGCCTGAACAGAAGGGATGGAAAACTGCTGATGGTTCAACCATTACATGGTGCACTGTAACAGATTTGAGAATGAAAATAATGCCTTATTCAAGGTGTCAAGTATCAGTATTTGGCAGCATACCGGAAAGCTGGTTTTAATAGACGTATCAGAGATATGCAAAACAAGTATTTTTAAGCATTACGCACTATAAATAAGTAATAAATAATGATAAACAACCAATGACAGATTACTCTGTCTTCACAGCATCTATGTGATTCAAATCTTCATTGGCAAGTGCAATATTAAAACCTATAAGAAGCAATTAAGAAAGAAGATTTGAGAAGGGAATTGGGATACAGCCTATTAACCTCTAAAAGTCCAAACCAAGCAAACAATATGTAATATAAACATATTATTAAGTATTATGTAACATAAAACATTAAGTATATACACATTAACCATACTACTACTCTACTAGTAAATATATTAAACAAAGCTAAAGTAGTATGCAACTATTAATAGTAAGAACTCAGTTACCAACATAATTATACAGTATAGGTCACAAATCATTCAAAATGATCCAAATCTAGGTCACTTTTCTAGTTTAGAAGTGATTCAAATCTTCATTGGCAAGTGCAATATTAAAACCTATAAGAAGCAATTAAGAAAGAAGATTTGAGAAGGGAATTGGGATACAGCCTATTAACCTCTAAAAGTCCAAACCAAGCAAACAATATGTAATATAAACATATTATTAAGTATTATGTAACATAAAGCATTAAGTATATACACATTAACCATACTACTACTCTACTAGTAAATATATTAAACAAAGCTAAAGTAGTATGCAACTATTAATAGTAAGAACTCAGTTACCAACATAATTATACAGTATAGGTCACAAATCATTCAAAATGATCCAAATCTAGGTCACTTTTCTAGTTTAGAAGTGATTCTTGCCCCCCCCCCCCCCCCCAAAACCCCCAAAAAAAAAAAAAAAAAAAAAAAAAAAGGAGAAAAGCCAAGACTCAAGCATCAAAAAAGAAAAAGAAAAAGTTTTTTTTTACATACTAACCCGTGGCTGTGATGTTCCATTTCCACTTTGATGAGTTTTATTGCAAATTGTATTTTTAATTTACTCCTAGGTTATTTTTTTAGTGTAGTTGAGATCTACTCGGGTTTTTGCTAAAAAAACCAAAGTAGGAAGTTTTCTTTCAAAAACTATGTATGAGTGTTGTCTTGGTCTGTGTCAGTTACTGTATCGACCTCCCAAAACAGAGATCAACAAAATTTAGTTTCCTACATGAATTGAAACAAAACATGCATTGTACATTCTTTTTTGAGTTTGGTACACACTTTTGAAGGACACCCAGGATCCTGAAGTTCTGGCGTCAAAAGAAAAAGAAGAAAAGAAAAGAAAAGGCTGTGTATATCTGTTTTGAGGCCTAATATTGTACAGTGGGGCTGCCGTTTGCATTCCTAAAGGACTTCAACTTATTAAAAAGAGAGAAACGAGAAGGGGGGGGGAACTCATCAACCTTCAACAAAATAGAAAGGGAAAACACGTACTACCCAAATACTTTGAGAAACATCACCTATCACCCAAGAATTCTGAAAACATCACCTACCACCCAAAATTCTCAAACGTTTATCAAAAAAACCCAAGTCGCAAGACGGAGCCATTAGATGCTGATGTCACAATTTTGGAATGACAGTAATACCCTTATTGTAAGGGGAAAAGTCAACTTTACCCTTTAGTAATTTTAACCCTACCCCAAATCATCTTCTTCTTCCTCTCTCTCTCTCTCACAGTCGGAATTGGGCGGTACCTCTCTCTTTGTAGTTTACCAATGGCAGTACCTCTCTCTCTTTCTCAGTTGGAATAGGGAAAAATCCCATCACAAAAATCAAGATCCCAAATCGTGAAACCTAATCTATTCTTCTGGACTGATTGTTGCAAATTGGAATTTAATATTTAAAAATTAAAAAAATTAAAAAATAAAAAAAAACATTTGGATTGCGAAGCTATCGGATAAATCCCTAAAAAAAAAAAAATAATCTCCCTATCTCTTCCCCGAAAATCCAACGTCGTGGGTTTTGGTTCAAATAGCGATGATGGCCCAATTATTAACTCCATCAAGGTTGGATTCCCTTCGGATGGAGGGGTGATCTGATTTTCACATTAGTAACATTAATTATATTTTTAGTTTCTGGTTCGGGTTTAAACTTCATGAATCTTCACATTTACTTTTTCATGTTCAGGTTAGGTTTAAGGTTTCAAGTTCACTTTTCCATAGATTTTTTACTTTTTCTAAAACTGATTCTAAGGTTGAAAGTGTTACTTTGTATTTTAAAATTTCACACCTGTAAGTCCAAAGAACCTTCACCCATAATCCAATGTAAGAGGTTTTAAGATTTTTCAATCCATGCTAAGAGTGCAATTCGGAAAAAAAAAGGGAAGGGCAGACACTGCAATAACAAATAAAAATTGGTCTCGCAAAAAGGTCAATAGTTAGTTATTCAAAGAGAAGTATCTAACTTCCACAATTTGCAGAAACAAACGAGACCGATCATTCATGCAAAATTGTATCAGAGAGAGAGAGAGAGAGAGAGAGAGAGAGAGATAAGGCAAGAACCAAATCAACCAATAGAAAATAAGAAGAAGAGTTGAACTGAAATTTTCATGGTACTCGTAAGAATTCACAAATCCCACCCGAATACTTAATAAAAAAAAAAAGAAGTAAATCAACCTAAATCTCATTGATCTTCAAAAAGGATAACCAAATAGACTATTGAAGATCAAGTAGAAAAAAGGAAATGCAACCAGTTTTCCAAATCAGGGCATGAACTTTCACATCAAAAGCAGAAAACCAAAATCACAACAATGACGAGATTCAAGCTCCGTACAGAACGGAAAGAAGACGAAAGAGCAGAGATTGAGGATATATTCAGACGCACCTGGTCGAAATGGTAAACCCTAGACAAAATGAGAAGGGTATAAACGTCTAGACAAAATTTCAACTCTCTTTCGTCAGTTAATAGGTTAACGTTTGGGAATTTTAGATGGTAGGTGATGTTTTTCAAAGTATCTAGGTAATACGTGAAATTTTCCCAAATAGAAAAATAAGAGAAGATGGAGAGAATCGATGTGTCTTGCTCCTCTCCATGTAGCTTTATTTATAGAAAATAGAAAACAACTATTAGATACGATCTAGGACTCTACAAGTCAAAGTCTTAGTCACTAACTAAAAACAAAGTAAACTCAAAATAGGAAAAGGAAACTAACAAGCCTAATTGGTAAAGGAAACTAATAAAGCAAACTAATAAATAAGAATCCAAGTTCTAAAAACTAGCACTAACTAATTTGACAAAGTCAAAACAGTGTACGGTTACAATTTTATTACGCTAACATCCCCCCCCAAGCTAGATCATGGGGGAATGTGAGAGTTTCAGCTTGAAACAATGTAATAGCGGAAGCAACAGTAGTAGTAGGAGCAGTAGCAATAGTACTAATAGCAGTAGTAGTGGCAGCAACAATAGTAGTAGTAGTGGCAGCAGCAGTAATAGTAGTAGTGGCAACAGCAGCAATAGTAGTAGTGGTAGCGATATGGCACCAGATAATGAGCGATAGCGATAGTAGTAGCGATAGTAGTGGCGGCGATGTAGCGATGAGTAGCAGTAGTAGTGGCAGCAGCAGTAGTAGTAGTAGTAATAGTAGCACAGTATAGGTCATTATGAACCAAGTAGTAGTAGTAGCACAGTATAGGTCACTGTGATCCAAGTAGTAGTAGTAGCACAATATAGGTCACTGTAAACCAGGTAGTAGTAGCAGCAGCACAGTATAGGTCACTGTGAAACAGGTAATAGTAGTTTGCATTACGTACAGGTAGTAGAGGTCTTGTGGCAGCGGATAAGCAAATCAGTAGAGCAGCAGTGTACAAGTCAAGACAGATCTGGTTGTAGTAGCCGTAGTGGAATATAGATCTGATCTTAGGGTAGCAGCAGCAATTTCAGTAGCATCAGTAGCAATCAGATCTGGTTGCAGTATCAACAATAGCACAATAAATTAGATCTGGTCAGTTTAGTCAACAGAGAAGCTTGCGGACAGATCTGATTTTAGGTCTGACAAGGTTGACAGCAACAGGGTAGAAGATCAGCAAGAAAACAGATCTTCTTCAGCAAGTCAGCAAATAGAAGCTTGTGGCAATAACGGAATAGTACATCAACAACAGTTACGTAGTAAGACAGATCAGATCAGAATCAGATCTGATCAGAGCAGTATTGACAATAGCAGATCACCAGTTCAAGGAACGCCGGCAGCAATAGGGATGAAGCAGAACAAATCAGATCAGAATAGATCTGATGAGATCCATATTGACAGTAACAGACCAGTAGATTTCAATAACAGTAATAATGGCAGCAATAGATCTCGATAATAGTAATAGCAGCAGGTATAATATGAAAAGGCAGAAGCAACAAAGTCAGCAATGGTGACTACACACCATGACGAAGAACTTTAAACGACTCTCAAAACTACTCTGATGCCATGTAACAAAATAGAAAAATAAGAGAAGATGGAGAGAATCGATGTGTCTTGCTCCTCTCCTTGTAGTTTTATTCATAGAAAATAGAAAACAACTATTAGATACGATCCAGGACTCTACAAGTCAAAGTCCTACTCACAAACTAAAGACAAAGTACACTCAAATTAGGAAAAAGAAACTAACAAGCTTAATTGGTAAAGAAAACTAATAAAGCAAGCTAATAAATAAGAGTCCATATACTAATAGGAGTCCAAGTCTTAGAAACTAGCACTAACAAATTTGACTAAGTCAAAGTAGTGAACGGCTACAATTTTATTATGCTAACATTTCTTATTAATAATAACAATTTATCTTTGAAAAGATACTTCCATTAACACATGAAACTTCTTATTAAATAGTTAATAGCCTATGTTAAAACAACAAGTCTAGCCCAACTAAATCGGGTCGACTACATGGATTCTTACCCTCCAATCAGCTTTGTTCAATGTCATACTTAAAACAAAGCTTAAGTTATGCATGTCTTTTTCCTCACCACCTCCCCTAGAGTCATCTTAGGTTTTCTCTGGCTCTTTTAAATCCTTTGTTCTGAATCAAATCAGTCCTCTGTACTGGGGCATCTAATTGGCCTCCGTTAAACATGGTCATACCACCTCAAACGGATTTCTCGAAGCTATCATGTATCGACGCTACTCCCAAGTCAGCTCTAATATGATCATTCATTATCTTATCCTTCTTGGTTTTGTCACACATTCATCTCAACATCTTCATCTTAGCTACACGAAGTTTATCTACATGATCCTTCTTAACTTCCCAACATTCTGCACCATACATCATAGCCAATCAAATAACCGTCCTATAAAATTTTCCTTTAATTTATAAAGGAATACGCTGATCACACAACACTCCAAATGCACCTCTCAATTTCATCAATCCTATTTTAATCCTCTGTGAAACATCATCTTCTATATCACCTTCTTGATTTATGATTGAACCTAGATACCTAAAAGAATAATTTTGCAGTATCTCTTTCTTATCAATTTTCACAACCTCATTATTCGTCCTTGTGACTAAAGTTACACACCATATACTCTGTCTTCGTTCTACTTACCTTAAAACCTTTGGATTCCAATGTTGATCTTCATAACTCCATTTTGGCGTTAATCTCTACTTTTGTCTTATCCACCAAAACAATATCATCAGCAAAAAACATGCATCAAGGAACTTCATCTTGAATGTCTATGGTTAAATCATCCATAATAAGGTCAAACAAATAAGTACTTAAAGCTGATCCTTGATGTAACTCAATTGTAATTGAAAATTCACTACTTTAATCCCTACGATTCTCACTCTAGTCACCACATTATAATACACATCCTTGACTATGTCTATATATTTGCTTGAAACACTTCTCTTCTCTATTACTTGCCAGATTAACTCTTTAGGGACCCTGTCATAAGTTTGTTCTAGGTCGATAAAAACCATATGGAGGTCCTTTTTGCATTCTCTAAATCTTTCTCTGAGTCTCCTAAGTAAGTAAATAGCCTTTGTTGTAGATAACCAGGTATAAAACCAAATTGGTTCTTCGTAGTAGTAATTTCTTGTCTCATACGGATTTTAATAACTCTCTCCCATAGTTTCTAGTATGATCCCATAGTTAATGGCCTATGCTGATGGCATAAAAATTATTAGCAAATACAAAAAAGTTTGTTTACTTAAAATTAAAAAAAAAAAATAGGGAAAATGTTGTACACATTGCCAGTGGAGTGGTAGTACACACCCTCTAACACTCTCTCCTCCCTGATTATGTGAGCACCTTGTATTTGAATCGTGAGACACTCCCTCTAGTATACCCATTGGTTTGGCATTGCAGATGCCATACATTCGAACAGCATGTAGATGCCTCCCCCATAATTTTAATTCCAACCAACGACATAGCAATAAAATAATAAATAATTTATTATTTGAGTTGGTTGCTACCAAATAATTGCTAATTATTAACAATACTAGTGCACATGCAAAACAATAACTCATTAGCTAGTCTTTTTCTTTTTTCTTTTTTTTTTTTTAATAAAACACTCTTTTAAAGGGGAAAACTACATGGAAGTTTGCTGCAACATGAACTTCTAAGCTACTTCCCAAAAGGGTATACTTTTATTCCTGCACCTTAAAGTAATCTGGTAACAAAAAAAATAAAGTAAATAAATGACACACCAATGGATATTGCACCTTTCATGTATCATTTTACATTGACCATATCACATTACAAATTTCAAGTTATAACAGTAAAGGTGCAAACTATACAGCATATAGTTAAGAGTATCAAAATCAAACATTCCCAACAGCCAACAGGTTCAAGATATTAATGTATATAGTTGTGGAAAAGTCATGCAATACAATCGTTGCAACTTCTCAAAGAATGCAAAAAAGACAATACTACCAGTAAATAGCAACTCATCCTTAAATAAAATTTTCTTGCCTTTGAAAAATGCTCAATTCAACAAAACTTGTTTGTAAGTTCAAAAAATTTACAGTAATTCATTAGGAAAATTTTTATTCAAACAATTAGACTAACAACAGAATATGCAAATTTTCATTCATATAATAAGGGGTGGGGGATGAAGGTGAGTCTGAAAGAGAAACCTCTCCATCACGGTTATATAACATCTTACTACTATCTCATTGGTTTTATTTTTCAATGTTGATTATACCTTGACTCCTGCTGGAGGGGTTCCAGGCTTTGCTGTAGTTGTGCTCCCAAAGTTGGACTTTGCTTTCTTTCCTGCAGGCTTTAGTATTTGGAAAGAGCACATCAGAGTCTCATCCACACTCATCATGGCACCTGAATTGTCAAACTCCCCACAGTAATTAGGAGCTGAAAATATTGTTACAAGTTGCCTATTAGCAAAAAACTCATATCCATCCTCCACAACCTGCATAATATGAGAACAATAGTAAGTTAAGCTATTCTAAGATTGGTCGCAATCCATGACATAAAATCATAATTTGACACCTGGTGAGCACGACAAACAAGGTCAAGATCATGCTTCTGAAGAAATTCTGTCACTTTGTCAGCACCAAATGTATACGAGACTCCCCTATCATTCATTCCCCAACCTTGAACATCTTTACTAGGGTCCGACCAAAGAAGATCACAGAGCAAACCAGTATCTGGGACATCTGTTGGGCGTTGTAGGTTTCGTATTTGATCCAAATTATTTAGGTCAGGAGAAAGGCCTCCATGCATGCAAAGAATCTTTTCATCTATGAGAGCTGCCACTGGCAAGCAGTTAAAGCAATCAGTGAAGGCTTTCCACAGCCTAGCGTTGAATCTCCGTTTGCATTCATCATAAAATCCATATATACGGTTTATTGAAGCACACTCATGATTTCCCCTCAAAAGAAAAAAGTTTTCTGGATATTTTATTTTATATGCAAGAAGAAGGCAAATGGTCTCCAGGCTTTGCTTGCCGCGATCCACGTAATCCCCCAAGAATAGGTAGTTTGATTGTGGAGGTAATCCACCATACTCAAAAAGCCTCAACAGATCAGAATACTGCCCATGAATGTCACCTGATCAGATATAAATTACAATATAAGAAAGGAATCTTCCAAAATTTCTCTTTCAGCAATGGATAATTAATGCTATATGGTAGCAATGGTAGAAAAGGGACCATGCATAGTTAGTTCTCTCTAAGTAACCATATGAAAATTAGTTTTACATACAAGAGAAATTCAGAGGTATGGAGCAGCATCCCAACAAATAACGTTTTTACTTAAGGTGAATATGTATGGAACATTATAGTTATTTCTCTACGGTATAGAAATCAAAATGTGAACATTAAACACGTTTCCAGAGCTTCCCCAAACAACAACAAAACAATAGTAAAGCCTTATCCCAACAAAATGGGGTTGGCTACATGGAATCTTATCCTCCAATCAGCTTTGTTCAATGTCATACTTAAAACAATACCAAAGCTATGCATGCCTTTACCACCTTCCCTAGAGTCATCTTAGGTCTAGCCCTAGCTCTTTTAGATTCTTCAAACTGAATCAAATCACTCCTCCGTACTGAAGCATCTAACGGCCTCCATTGAATATGGTCATACCATCTCAAATGACTTTCTCGTAACTTATCATATACCGGCACTACTCACAATTCACAAATCAGCTCTAACACGATCATTCATTACCTTGTCCTTCCTAGTTTTGCCACACATCTATCTCGACATCCTCATCTTAGCAACACCAAATTTATCTATATGATACTTCTTAACTTCCCAACATTCCGCACCATACATGATAGCCAAACGAATGACTGACCTATAAAATTTTCCTTAATACGCCGATCACACAACACTCCAGACGCACCTCTCCATTTCATCCATCCTATTTTAATCCTCTAGTGAAACATCGTCCTCTATATCACCTTCTTTATTTATGATTGAACCTAGAGACCTAAAATAATTACTTTGTATCTCCCTCTCATCAATTTTCACCACCTCATTATCTGACCTTGTGTGATTAAAGTGACACACCATATGCTTTGTTTTCATTCTACTTATCTTAAAACCCTTTGATTCCAATGTTGATCTCTATGGCTCCAACTTAGTGCTAATCCCTGCTTTTGTCTCATCCACCAAAACAATATTCATCAGCAAAAAAATGCACCAAGGAACTTCATCTTGAATGTCTCTGGTTAAATCATCCATAATGAGGACAAACAGATAAGAGCTTAAAGTTATTTTGATGTAACCTAATTGTATTTGAGAATTCACAACCTTGACCCCCCACGATTCTCACACTAGTCACCACATTATAATACATATCCAGAGCTTCCCCAAAGCTGAAGCAAAAAACATTTGACCAAGGTGCATGGGTAAAACAGATAATTTAAAATTGAAATCCATGGACTAAACTGGTATAAAAGCGGTCAAATGGGGATTTTATAGTTGATCAGTCATGGACAGCATCAGATGCTTTCCAACATTATCACTGAAACAAAATAGAATTTATTAAATCCAAAGGACCAAAACCTTAGACTTCTTAACACATCAGGAGTGTAAAGAAAATTGATTACATGCTGATCTCCTGAGGACAAAGTATCATCATCCCAAAATAGCACAGATTTTATTTCTGCCTTTCTGATAGATGGAAAAGTGAATTCACTTCTTGGAAACAAAAAAAAAAAATATGTCACACTTACGTTGGGTGGGGGTTGGGGTTTTTTTTTTTTTTTTGTATATAGCTGAGAGTAAAAGCTCAGGTAAGGCTTCATCCAAAATAGTATTTGTTAAAATGGAATTCTAATTGATCCAGGAGCAAATCCACTTGGAACCAGTCCAGAAAGCCACAGACCCACATTTGTTCAATTGGAGGACCTCATGGAACTAGATACCGGCTTCTTTGTGGGCCTGATGCTCTGTAGAAATAATCCTCTTTCCAGTTCGTTGAATCATCTATTCTCATGATTCATGACTTGAAATAATCCTTTCTTAATTCTAGAATATTAACACATTGGCTAAACCTTACTTGCAAGAAATAAAAGCCTGAGCAAGAAGAGCAAGCAACTCTTCACCTAATAGTGTGATACACTAGACCTAAAGGTTTGGATACATGCATCATACCAATGAATTTCGGAGCTGATGTACTACTGCCCCATTCATGCTGCAAGCCCTTCTTGGTATCCGGCTAATGTGCTACTTCTTGGGTACTGCTGACCAAGAAACTCTTCCCTATTGCTGATATACTACTGCTCTTAATGTGTTGATGTGCCGATAATGACCTGCTGCTCCTAATTTACTGCTGAAGCACTACCCTACCACTTCCTACGATTTGGTGCAACCTACTACTACTACTACTACTACTACTACTGTTACAAACTACTACTACTTGGTTCATTGTGACCTATACTGTGCTACTACAACTACTACATGGTTCACAATGATCTATGTTGTGTTGCTACTACTGCCACTGCTACTACTATTACTGCCGCCACTATTATTGCTACTGCTCCTACTCATGGAATAAAATCTCGGCAAGATCTCGCCGAGATCTCGCCCTTCTCGGCATTAGCCGAGACGAAAACAGGGTCGATAACCCTTTTCGTCTCGGCAGATGCATAATCTCGCCGAGATCTCGACTCTTATGTTTGATTTTCTCTCCCCTTTGCTCTCCAACTTCATTTCTCTCTATTTTTCTTCGTAAAACTTCATTTCTTCAAGGGATATCAACATTTATCAAGATTTATCAAGGTTCTTCAACTCTCAACTCCTTTCTCTTTCTTCAAAGTAACTCAGTCTCTCCATTATGTGTATTTTTCAATGAAATGATATGCAAACATCATGGATGGCTTCTAATTTTTTTATATGTTTGATTCTAACACCAGATCTATGAATCTATAAAAAGTAGTTTTTTTTTTTTTGACAAATAATTTATTTATTAGATTTTCTGTTTGAAAAAAATGATTTTCCTACAATTATTTTTTGGAAAAAGTATGTCTTACACATGTTGTATGGCACTGAATTAAATATATGTTAAACAAAATAAGATGATCTACATTTTGTATGGAATAGAATTATTTTTCTGTTTTTTTTAATTATTTTAATTTTTGGATATTGATAAAATAATTAATTAAATTGAAAATAAATATAAATAAATGATAACATATTTCTGTTTTCACTTTGAAAATCTTGATAAATAAAAGTACTGTTAAAAGTATTTCTGTTTTATGGTGGGTTGCTGTTTTATGTAATAAAAGTAATGTTAACTAATTATTTATGTTGATTTAAGAGCATTTTAATTACTGAAAAATTAATAAAATATTTTTTACTTATGGAAAAAATATAAATGCGTTAGAAATTATAATATGTTGCTGTTTTATGTAATAAAGCAATGTTAAAATGATAAACCTATGCTGCTTTTTACTTTAAGGTGTATTATTTAATTATAAGATATTATATATGTAATAAAGTGTTGTTAGAAATGAAAATATAGTTTGTTTCAATTGTAGTAATTGTTGTCTTTTTGTTCCAAAAGTGTAAGTGTTTGAAATGGCTGATGCACCAACTCCAAGTGGTGACATTGCATGGAGGCATAGGATACCACTGACTGCCAATAGGAAGCAGTCACAATGTAATTATCGTGGCAAGCAAATAAAAGGTGATGGTGCTACTAGATTGAAGTGGCATCTTGCTAGTGGTAACAAAAATGTTATGGGTTGCCCCAACATACCAAGTGAAGTAAAGAAGGCTATGGCAAGCTTAATAAAGAGTTATATTAATAGAAGAAGGCAGATAAAGAGGAGTTTGAAGAGGCTTGTCTAGAGGGCAATCTAGGGGTCAATGATGATGACATTAGCCTTGACAGTGATGAAGCAGACCAAGAAATGACAAAGGCAGAGGTGAAACAGCTGAAGAGAGCAAAGGTAGCAAGTATAAGGCAAAGAGAGATAGAGGGGAGGAGGCCGAGGATGAGAAGTAGGGGTGCCCCTGAGATACCTTTTAGGAGGACTCAGAGTGTGAGGACTCCAGCTGCTACATAGGCACCACAACCTCTTCGTGACCCAGATCTTGAGGTCCTGAGAGCGGATCCTAATCTATTTGTCAGATAGGATAGGTCACAAAAAAAGTTGCCCCATTTTTGGACTGATGTCAAGACGAGAGTGGGAGATAAAATCTCCAAGTGGATGATGTACCATGGCATTGCAGCAAATGCTACCACAGGACCTCACTATCAGAATATGTTGGATGAGATAGGTAGGGCAGGTCCAGGAGTTCAAGGGCCTACAGCTTAGGAGTTCTACAACACCTACCTACCCAGACATAAAAAAGAAATGAAAGAATATGTGGATTCTTTGAAAACACAATGGGAAAGATATGGGGTGACTGTGATGTGTGATGGGTGGACCAGACCCACCAGAAAATCCTTCATCAACTTTTTGGTGAATTGTGATAGTAAAACAGCGTTTATGAAGTCTGTTGATGCATCTAAACATATCAAAGATTCCAAATACATTTATGATCTCTTGAAGAAAGTGGTGAAAGAAGTGGAGATAATTCATGTGGTACAAGTGGTTACTGACAATGATAGTAACTTCAAAAAAACAGGGGAAAGATTGATGAATAATAAAAAAATACCGACTTTTTTGGACACCATGTGCAGCCCACTGTATTGATTTGATGCTGAAGGAAATGGGGGAAATAAAACTTGTGAAAGAGACGATAGAAAATGCAAGGTAAGTAACCACTTTTGTTTATAACCATGGATATGCCTTAGAGATGATGAGAACCAAGTTTGGTGGAGACTTGGTGAGGCCAGGGAGAACGCGTTTTGCAACAAATTACATTGCCCTCAAGAGTTTTGACATGAAAAATTCTGACTTGAGATCAATGTTTGCTTCAAAGGAGTGGTTTGAGTGGCCTCAGGCTAGTTCTCAAGCTGATTTCACAAACAACCATATCCAACGATAAATTTTAAGATGATGTCAAGAAAGTTGTGGCGATATTAGATCCCATTGTGAAAGTGCTGAGAATTGTTGATAGGCAGAGGAAAGCCACCTTACCATACTTATGGGCTGCCATAGATATGATGAAGATGGAAGTGCAGGAAGCTTACAAACACGGGAACTCAAAATATATTTCCATTATCAAAGATCGTTGGGAGCGACAGCTAAAGCACCTGCTACACAAGGCTGGTGAGTTTTTACTTGATGTACTTCAGTTTCTCAAGTAATTAAAATTACATCAGCTTGCATTGACGTATTTATAATATTTGTCAATTTTTTGCATATTATCTGAATCCTAAGTATCAATACAAAGACAACTTGGGAATGCGTCAAGATTTGATGATGCAGTACAAGAAGTGGTTGTCAAGCTTGAGCCAAACGCAAGAGCACAGTCTATTGTTAACCAAAAAGTAAGAATTTTACTTACTTTGTTGTCAACATAATTTACAAGAATTGTATTTTTACTAAGACTATTACCCATCAAAATTGGTTCAGCTCAAAAGCTTTAGAAATGGCACTGGGAGTTTTGGTAGGGCAGCAGTTAAATCTGGTAGACAATCAACACCCCCTGGTACGTATATTTACTTTATGGATGTCATTATGGTTTTTTTTCATCATCTAATATTTGTTTCTTATGCTATTTTGCAACTGAATGGTGGGTCCTATACGGGTCGGAGTCACCCAATCTTCGTGCAATAGTAGTGAATGTGCTATCACAAACATGCTCTGCCACGAGATGTGAACGGAACTGGAGCACATTCTCGCTTATATATACTAAGAGACGAAACCGGTTGGGTGCAAAAAGGCTTGAAGACTTGGTATATGTGCACTGTAATTTGAGAATGAAAGAGGAGCACATACAGTTAAGCAGGGACAAAGATGTTAAAACCCCCATTGAGCTGAGTAAGATCTTTGAGTTGGAGGGAGAGGAAGTTGATCCTTTAAACGAGTGTGTTACAGATCGAGGTGAGCCTCAATTAGATGAGGTTGGTGGTCAACCAAGTCATATTGTTGCTGGAGCCTTGGAGGCTGATGTGGACGAATTTATGGCTACTAAGGGTAGAGTCCACACACAGGCAAGGCGTCCATTTCAGACTGATGATAGTGATGAGACTGAGAGTGATTGGCCGGTTTCTTCTGGAGAAACACAGTCACCTTCCGCCACCCAAGGTGGTACTGGTACTAGTGGACCTAGTGGTACTGGGGGTAATGATGATAATGATTGTGGTGATGATAGATATGCTGCCTTACGTGATGAGCTCAATCAATATGACCAGCCACTATAGCCAGAGCCATTGTCGCCTCCCTTGAGATTCATAGGAGAGACTCAGTATGAACATACTACACAGGATACTGACCACGGAGCCCGGTCTAGTGCTAGTAGTAGAGGGTACACTAGAGGATCACGCTAGCGGTTCATGCCACAGGAGGAGATGGATGAGACAGATCCCATGGATATATCAACCATGTCTGGCAGCATGGAGGGGATGCATTTAGGGGAAAGTTCTCAGACTGGAGGTACTGGGCATTGGCGTGCACCAAAATTCATGATCACACGGACCTTGAGCCCAGCAATTCCTGAAGAGAGTGGCGGTGAGAGTATCGGTTTGACGACGCATGGTGGATTTGGATGGTCTACTACTGGAGCTGGTGGTTTGGAGGTTATTCTAGTTCCTACCCTAGCAGTCAGTTTAGAGATGACTCAGCCTTAGGTGTTGGCAGTGGCATTGTTGGATCATCGTTCGTCGACTCCATCTTTCAGTATGTTCCTCCTCCGACGTTCATGCCTACTCCTGCTCCACCCACACACACACTCGATCAGCCTTACCCTTTGACCAGGGTACTAATATTATGTTGATGACTCTATCTACTGGTGGGCTGTTGGAGACTATCAGAACAATTGGAGTGATAACATGTCCTAGGATATATACATGCTGCAATCTAAAGAGCGTTATCGCCACCATCAGTGGTATGTTGCAAGTGGTTTAGATGTACCACGAAGCTCAACATGGAACTAATTGGTGAGATTTCTAATTTATAAGTTCAATCATCAATGTATTAATTTTTAATGAATGTTGTTAATTAGTGGCTTAGTAGTTAATAACTTAGTACACTGTGACATTTGTGTATTATTTCAGCGTACACTACCAAACATTGGTCCACACCACATGTAGCTATTTTCTATATCTTTTTTGTAAACTAACATTAGAAATAGGTGTAAAATGGTTTGAATAGGGTACAAAAGAAAAAAATAGACCAAAAAAACATATTTAAGCCTCAAAACCATGGAGTCAATAAAGCTGGGTGAAAATACCAGGTTTCGGCCTGATTTCGGTGGTTTCGTCGATTTGTTCCGATTTCGAGCTTGACCGAAACAGGCCTAGAAACCGGCACCTTGATCCTTGCTCCAACTTGAGGGGGGTGTTAACTAATATAATTGTAAGGGAATGGGCCTAATTAATTAAAGCCCATACCCCATCTTGGTCCCATCGAGAAGGTTTAAGTAATAAGTGATGGGCCTGAATGCCTGATTATTCAGGTTCATCACCAAACTGATCAAGGTAGCATGGGTGCAGATCTCATTAGGATCAGTGCCTATGTGGCATTATTATCTCCAAGCTTCTTGTCTTATCTCTTTCTTATTCCTATTTGCAAGTAGACTCTATCTCTTAAAGATCTAGATCAGATCCTTTAATCCCATTTTTTTTAATCTATAAATAGAGCTCTAGAAAGAGAGGATATTACACCATAGATTCTGCCATTCTATAGTAAAATCGCCTCTTCTCTCTCCCTTAATCTTCTTATCTTTTATCTCTTTATCGGTTTCTGTTTTTGGTTTTAGTTTACTTTTATTTTCGTAACACAGCCGAAATGTTTCGGAAAATGAAGGGGTCAAAACGATATTAGGTATCGAAACAGAAAATTCCAAAATTTTGGTCCGAAATTTCGGTTTCTACCAGATTTCAGTCAAAATCACTGTTTCGACCCAAACCATGGTATAAATATCCCTGCTTTCAGTTGGTACCAACCAACCAATAGGATGGCGACACCTAGAACCCCAATCCGCGTCAGCGACCATCTACAAACCTGGAGCCTGGAGGTCATTCACCAATAGGATGGCGACACCTGGAACCCCAATCCGCGTCAGCGACCATCTACAAACCTGGAGCCTGGAGGTCATTCCCGTTTATTCCCACCTAAGATAAGGATAAAAGCGACTTTATGACAAAGCTGAAGGTTATTTCCGTATATTTCTACTAAAGAAGGGGGCAAAAATGACTTTACAAAGGATCACTGTTCACTATAAATAGTCAACAAATTCCTACTTTCTGGTACATCTCATTCTAAGTATAATCTCATGCTTCAAGGTTTCTTGCTCTGACACCTCGGATCGAGAATCCCTCACTTACCCCACAAAACACATAAAAATGAAGGCTCGGATACCGACCCCATTGTCTGTTCACAGATCCCCAACCTAGGCATCGGAGTGGACCCGGGGCCATAGGGTCGGCCCCCCTGCCATATTTTGTCTTTTGTAGGTCGAGCCAACAGCCAAGACCTCGGACGCGGGATTTGGACAAAACAGGTTGAAATCAGTCTATTTTGACTAGTTTCCACCGAAAGTTCTCTGTTTCGCCTGTTTCAATAGGTTTTCTAAAAAATCTCCTTTTTCTTCAAAAAACACTTACATTCTTCACTCAAGTTTTCCACTCTCCACTCATTCTACACACTATAAGCAAGATTCAACTTCATTGAAAGCAAGGATTTAAAGATTTCAAGGAAAGGTAACCATCTCTTTCCTAAACTAAAATTTCTTAAGATTTTGTCTATAGGGTTCATGGATGGCTTTGAAATTACTATATGTTGCATAACTTCTCATGATCTACAAGTGTGGTGTGTCAATGACTTCCTCAAGATTTTGAATAATGTAATAGTAATGTCACATGATTTATTTTTTAAATTACTACCATAGTACCATTATGCATACTTTCATAGCAGCATACATTAGTATAATATGATTTATATCATAGAAAAACTATTTAGGATGTTTTTTAGTAAAAATAATTCAATGGATATATGAAGAAAGTTAAAAAAGCATCATAGGAAAAAATTGGGCTTAAAAAACCCTTTTTTTCCTACCAAAATTACAATTCGAAACAGAAAAAATATATTCCTAGATTTCGGTCATTTTGGTTTTGGCCCTGGCCGAAACCGAACTTGAGAACCTTGATCATAACAAATAACAGTAAGGATAAGAAAATCTTTTTCGTTTTTTTTTTTTTTTTTTTTTTTTTTTTTGGTTCTCAGTTTGATATTATGTTATTATATGCATATGTGCTACACATCCCATGAAAATTTAAAAAAAAAAAAAAAAAAAAAAAAGGAAATTTACTCAGACATCCCTTTGACAATTGGTTAACTACACAGAACTACCCTCTCTTGACAAAAATTACATGGATTACCCCTAAAACAATGTTTTGTAACAATATAGTCCACACCGGGTGTTAAAAACTGACGGGAGAAATTCCAAAAAAATTTTAAGACAATACTACCCTTACTCAACGTAAAATTACATAAATATACCATCGTCTATCTCTAGAACGAGGCTCTGCAAGTTCTCCAACCTACAATTGGAGAACTTGCAAAGGCCTCGTTCTAGAGATAGACAATGGTATATTTATGTAATTTTACATTAAGGGTAGTATTGTCTTAAAAAAAAATCATCAATTTTTAACGCCCGATGTAGACTATGCTGTTATAAGACATTGTTTCAGGGGTAGTCCGTGTAACTTTTGTCAAGAGAGAGTAGTTTTGTGTAATTAACCAATTGTTAAGGGGGTGTCTAAGTAAAATTCCCAAAAAAACATGTTATAACATCACTAAGTACATGAGTGGGAGGAAGAAAGAAAGAGAGGGAAAATAAGGAGCTCTACCAGTCGATCAAATTAACCGAAGTAGGTGGAACTATTGGTTAGGGTCAGGTTTTCAAAATAACAAAAGAGAAGGGTTTGGTTGGAAGAAGGAGAGGCATGCTATATCTATCTATCAACAAATTATTTCTTTCATGTATGTATTGTGTTAGGAATTACGCCACGCAAGCAATGCAACCTCGACACGTAGGACTCAACCTCGGAGCCACGTGGCGATCCCCTATTCGACGTAAGAAGGCCCCTCAAACACAAGAGCAAAGGGTAAAATCGGTATTTTGGGATTTTGCCTATTCACTATAAATAGGGCAAATCCCAAGGTTTTCAGGTAGACAACATTTACTGCTCATTACTCTTCCTAGAGATTCACGCTCTGACACTTGGGACGGAAAATCTCACCTCACCCCACACTTTTCTATAATATCTTCGTGGGCTCGACACCGAGCCCACTGACTGTTCACAGAGCCCTAACTTTGGCATCGGAGTAGACCCGGGGCATCCAGCCCGCCTCCCCCCTCCTTTGTCTTTCCTTGTCTTGCAGGTCCAGTCAGCTCGGAGGACCCACAGGACGGATTCGGGCCGAAACATATTGGATACAAACACCATGGCAAACTTACAAGGATACATCAAGATCTGTATTATATTTAATCCATTATTATATCTAATCCATCCACCAAAAGGAAAAAAGGAGAGGGGGGGTGCTTAAGCTGAGGAGGTATCGATATCGCATAAACCTAGCTTAGGCTACAAGTGGAATGGGCAAAGTTGATCATATTGTGAGGCTATATGCAAAATGAGCACCTTCCTCGTGTAGGGTGGCACAAATCAGCCCCAACCCTGACTTCTCCTCTATGAAGTGATAATTAACTTCTATGTTTTGGCCTATTATGTTCGACTGAACTGTGGACAATGATGATAGTCGCTTTATTGCCCTAATAGAAATGCACAGGAACCCAACTCTTTCAAAAAGATCGACATAGTCCATGGGCCATGGACCTGGATTTGGCTTTTGCACCGGACCTTACCGCGAACTTATCATATTCTTCCATGAAATGATGTTTCTGCCAACAATGTAGAAGCAACAAGGGGACTTCCTGTCATTTATATAGAGTCAGCCCAGTCTGTATCAAAACATGCTGTTATCTTCAAGTGTCATGCCATCACAACAGTCAGCCCCTGAATAAGCTGTCCAGAGGGAGTTCATGAACCAGCTAAAACTACACCGACAGTTTTTAATTTCGGGACAAATCCAAGATACATAAGCTTCTCCTCATTTCTAGTAGCTACCAGAATCATAAAGAGCATCATTGCTTTCTCCATTCAACCACTTGATATTGTTGATTTCAACCCCAACATGTCCACCTTCTTTAAAAGAACAAAAACATATTTCTTCTACAGGATGAAGAAGCCTTAAAAATAAAATAAAAATATAAACTTAGCAACTTCAATCTCATTAATCTTCACTTCCCTCTCCAAGTTTTTCTCCAACTTCCACAACTCTTCTGGAACAGTCCCACATACCATTCTACCATCCACAAATGTTAAAAATAAGCATAGTTTAACAAGATAAGGTGGAAGAAGGTCGTAACTGTTAGAATGAAAACGGATAAAAGTGAAGTATCTCCACTCAAATTAGGAGGGTAAGCGTCCTCTACAATATTTAGCAACTTCACAAAGTGTAAAAACGTTTCAAAGAACATTCTTGTTAAGCAAAAACCGAAAATGTCCAAACAACACCAGTTCAGTTGGGCTGTTCTAAAGAAGAATTATATCTGATAGTGCTAGATGAAAACCCTTGGGAGCAAATGATTGCTAAAAGCATCTAGGAGAGACCACCCACTCACGTCAACTGCCAATCTCCTCTTCATGCAGTTATAAGAAATAAAATAAGAAGGAAAAAAAAAATAGCCTCACACTAAAATATTAATGATACTGCAAAAGAATAACCTTACGAACAAATTAAGAACATGAAGTGTACAGTAGACAACCACATTGGAGGAACAATCCTCAAGCGAAGAAAGCATAAAAAATTTAAAATTAAAAAAAATTAAAAAAAATCCTCTTGTGAAGTGTATAATCAAGCAGTTGCTGCACACTCAAAGAGCCAAATTACATGACAGGGAAACAGGAGGAACATACAAATTAACTAGGGAAGAAAACTGATGAAAGCATAACTAAGGTTAACCATATCCCTTAAAAGAAGACTTTGTCTTCTCAGCTCTGCAATAAAATATCAGTGGAAACATAAAGAGTAATCACCACAGCCCTTCTTAAACAAATTGGTCCAAACAATGAACAGCAACAACAAAGCTTTTCTATCACATAGCCATCCAGACCTATTGCTGCAACTTTATTCGTCTCAAAAAGTAGCTTCATTGCATATTCTTCAAATCTCCTCTCAAGCAAACTGCCTGTCTAGAGGAAGCTACATTCAAAGACCTTAGATCTGAACTCAACTGGGGGGCTGGGCTATAAAGAAGTGAATGGCATTACATGGGATATATTCCAATTGGATTGTGAGGTGGAGCTAGGACTAAATAATGAGTTATATCTTGTGGATGCGAGATGGAGTCAGAGTTCAGGGAAAAGAGATACGTCATTGTGAGTGTGTGCTAGGTGCCATAGAGATAACTAAGAAAGCTCTTGGTATGGAGTTCTGAGAGAACTCCATCAGAAGGGCAGAAATCCATGCTCATTTTGGGTAGAAGGATATTTAGATCTGGAGCATTGGAGGAAGATTATGTGGAGAGGTGGAAAATCCTCTTCTGTTGTAGCATGGTGTCATAAGCTGCAGCCCTAGCTGTTGCCTTTGAAGAGGCAGAAGGATGTCGGGGTTGAGTTATTGAGTTCTTCCTTTGTCTCTTTGGTCCTGTTTCTTTACTATTGGGGTATGGATTGCTTCGTTGGAATTTGGAAAGGTAGTCCAATTGTTTTTGTGGGTTGTGATGACAGCTTCGCCCATTTTGTACCCCTCCATTTCTTGGCTCACTCCTCCTCCTTTTCCTAATCAATCCATTCTTTTTCCGATTCAAAATAAAGGATCTCTACATTGAATTTTTTTTTTTTTAATCACCTTGAGTTTGCATTTTGCAAGCCTGAAAGAATTCAAAGTGACCATCTCCCTCCTCAATCCATTGTGTCACCATCACACATATCCCACAAGCCACACTCATGATTATCTACTTAGTTGTCTCTAACTATAGCATTTTATCAAAGCCCCTTCCTCAATAAGATTAAGTACATCCATGCCCAATGTTGCTACTCTTTTATTTACCTTTGAGGTCCAGAAAATCAAAAATAATAACAATAATAATAATAACCTTGCTTTAACATTTTAATTCTAGATTTTACCTCCTTGAGTTTCTAGTAAATTGATAGCATCCTACAACTCCATGTACATCTCTTGCCATCAAATCAGGTATCTTAATTGGAAGCAAATAGAACAGGGTTCAGACTGTGACTAGGAAGAGTTAGATCTGTTTACCTGAATCATTACGTGACAATGGCAAAGGATTTAAGTTCATACTATACCAGCTTGAATATTAAACCAAGAAAAGACCAAATAAATTAAGTTCATACTATATCAGCTTGAATATTAAACTGCATACTATATCAGCTTGAATATTAAACCAGACAGGAATTTCTTTAACATCATCAACAAAAATCTAAAACCTCTCGTGCTTCTTTTTATTTTATTATAGTACATCCTCTTGTCTCACTAAAAATCCAACTTTTTATCACTCCCCTAATCTAAGCAACTCTCAAATCGAAGCCTCAGTCCCTAAGGCTATTTGGGTAACAGAGTAGGCCCAACAAGAAATGATCTCCCCAGACTCTAAAAAACCTGAAGGACATCAAGAAGTCCCCTACTAGCTCTTCTAGGAACTCTACTTAATATGTCCGACATTACAACCTGTATACCTGATGCTTCCAAAAGAGGAACCAGTTCCCAAAGTCTGTTTGTCCAGGCGTTGCAAAGGCGACCCCGTGAAAGCGTTCAGGCGCCTTGGGCGTCCAGGGACCCTCCAGCACCTCAGGTCGCCTCGTCGACGTAACAACCTTGCCCAAAATTGCATGTTCCTCAATCCATAAATGCTTTTAGCCCATCTATTATCCACATGTTCTGACCAGAATCTATAATCCAGAAATTTAACTTCCTTTAGACCTGTCTAGTTATCCTTAGCAATCCTTTCTTCTCCTGCTTCTGGATTTGCAGTGAAATACATGTTGCAATCTCTGGATTCCCAACCCCCCCCTCCTTTTTCCCACTGCTAGGCTATGGATCACTTGTCTCTTTTCCAAGGAGCAGTTAAACATCCATAATTGAAACATCCATTATTTTCCCAACAAGGTCAATCTCCTTCAAACTTCTACCTGCCTGTCTTCTTTGGAACTATCAAAATCCTGATTGTTGTCTACCTTGTTCACATAATAATCACATGCACCTCCTTATACATAACTATCAAGTTCCTTTCGGAAGATTCTCCTTAACACCAGGAGTGAAACAATACATGCTGATTGATCCTCAAATGAGGTCTTCTACCAGTATCTAACCAAGTTTATCAAGCCCGAGTCAAACACTGACAAGTGCCACAAGTATGACCGATTGCAGACCTAACATATTATTGTGTACACTAGGAGCTAAGAAACCTGTGACTATAGGAGAAGTTGACCAGAACCTAAAGCATAATATGGAGGCTTTAGGATGATAAGAGACAATATAAGATTTGGTAGAAACTTGAGCACATAAAGAATGTGATGATACAGAGAGAGTAGTGTGGTTTACCTAAATACCAAAATTTAGTAGTTCATCAATACCATACCAGTAGGCTCCTTAATGGGCCGGTCATTGTATTGTGCACAGAGATCAGTTCCCCACCGGGAACCCTCTACTTCACAAAGAGAAGAAAATTGTCTGGTTGGAAAAACTCACTAAAGGGATGAATTGTCTGGTCAGAAATACTCAATATCAAAATAATCTCATGCCAATATGTGTTCTAAGACTAATGTAGTTGAGCATGCAACCAGAATCTCCAAATGAGCTATACAGAAGATAGGCTAGCAGTCTTCTATCAGAATATCATTCCTAACCTTGAGTATGCTAGTAGGTCATCATATGAAATTGCTTCAGCTATGCAGTTGAAGCAGGATTCTAATTAAAGACCCATTCTTTTGCAGGGAAATCATCACCTGTCACATCTTGTTTAAAGAGAGGAATAATGCCATCACCCGAGGGTGGGTAGGCATCATTTCCGTGAAGCCAACTATGAACTTACTTACGTTTCATCACAATGCATGTTGCATTCAAGCCATCATAGTGGATTCTGTGATCCAGGAGGATGGGAAACACCAGTGCAAAAGAACACCTTGGTGGACCCAAACTGGCCCAGGTTCCCTACCGTTTTATTTAGCTGGACAGGCCAGAGCTAGTAATGCTCAGCATCACCTAGACACTACACCAATCAGATTAGATGGAATCAATGTTTTAAAACGCATCAAAGGCATGGAACCGGGAAAGTTAGACCGCGGTCTGATCATGTTTACTCTGATTACTTAAGCAAGTAAGGATTAGACATGTATATGGGAGAAGAATTGTGCGCCCCTTGATTTTGATAAATGTATCGCTCCCCAGCTTCAATCTGTTAGCTGGTAGTAATCTAGTAAAATGATGGTTTTGGGGTTTTCATATGATTAAGCCCCCTCCCTCTCTCTCTCTGACTTTGGTTTTTTTATTGATTTATCTTTTCCTTGGTAACTTGGTTGCCTTTGGTTCCTAAATCAAATTTAATTGCATGAAGATCTAAAGTTAAATTTGATCAGACAACCGCAGAAAGTTTAACCGGGGTTTCAATCGAATGATGTGTGCCAATGCCAAGATCTAAATCACTTATGATATCCAATATTAAATGTACAAAAATCCCCCACACCCCCCCCAATTGTTGTGTTCAAACCTCTCTCCCCATCACCAACCTGTTCGCACTGCTTAGCCTAAAAGCTCGAGCTGTTAAGTACGAACGACGACAATGTATATCAACTCAACACCCCCTCGCACGTGGCATACTCACGCGGAATCATCATCTCGTGGCACCGAGGGGAGATAGCACAGAATACCTCTTTGCACTTCCCAGGGATCAAACACTCAACCTCCCTGCTCTAATACCATGTTAGCACCACTTAGCCTAAAATCTTGAGCTGCTAAGTAAGGGCAACGTCAATGTACATCAACTGAACACAACTCCCTCATCCAATTGACACTCTAAAAGGTATGGATGGTGATTCAGAGAACCTAGAATGATGAATGGAGAATCTGGTGTGGTGTTTTGCTATTGTTTAGAGATGCCACCGCCGTATGAATTTAGAATGCGGCGCTCCCAAGAGGGAAAGAAAAAGGTCCAGAAAGCAAATTGTGAGTAAAGAAAGCTTCAGAGATAATCGCAATTTTTGAACTGTGATAAAGGGAAATACAAACTTTGGGAAAAAGAGAAGTCGGTAGATTCACAGGTTCTGATACAAATCCTCATATTTATCTTGAAAAACCCCTTCTTCCCCGATAAAATCACCTCAATCGCTTTCTCTGTTTATATGTTTTTCTTTGTGAGTGCTTATGTACTCTCAAATGAGCACTTTGAAATTTTAGTTAACAATAAAGATAATATAGAATTGAAGAAAATAAAAAATAAAAACTCAAAGATAAATTAAGATGCAAATGGAAACGAAACCATTGGACAAGTAGTCCACTCTCACACGTTTAAGCATTAGCTAACTTAAGGTCCACCAAGCATTTGCTAGTAAAAGTTCCGGAAAAAAAGGGTCGACACAATTTCAAGAGGGGGGAAAAAAAAAAAAAAAAACTCCGTGACTGTGCATGCCTTGTCATTTTATCAAATTTAGGGGGCATCAAAATAACCACCCCTTGTACATGCCTTGTCATTTTATTTGTTATTTTTTCAAAAAATTAGTTATCTTCTCTTTTTGAGCAGGCAACTAATAGGTTCTTCTTAAACACATCACTCGTCAATTATCTCTCATTAAACGCAGATTTCATAACCTAAAAAGAGTTGATATTTCAAAATTACTAAAATTACTAAATACAAAATCAACTTTGAACTTTTGATTCCCTAGTAATAAGGAACTAATTATGGTACTAAATTTCGCCAAAATATATGAAATTTCCACCTCATTTGTGTCATTTTGCCGAAATTTTGGTTATTAAGGCTCATTTTTTAACAATATTTCAAAGAAATTTTGACAGATTCCTCCGTCAACATTTCACCTCATTTTGCCCCATTGAAACAAATAACTGAGGTCGCTTAACTTAAATTCTCCAACTTGTATAAACATTGAACAACCAAAACCACATGCTAAAATCCAACTGAGACCAACAATGTATGCAGAATGAAATAAAAAATAGATAAACAGATTTTTTTTTTTTTTTTTAATAACACCTTTATCAACACAAAAGCATGACCAGCTTAGACAAGAGAATACCCATAGCACAAAACAACTCAAAAGTAATTGATGAGAGAGATCCCAAGAGCCAGAATGGCAGTGAACTGGATAGGACCAGAATAGGGACAATGTAAATAGCAGAATATCGACTCCCAAGGACAGGAATCAGATTTAGAACATAAGCAAGTAATATGGCTAGGGACAATATAACCGAAAATCAAAGCAATCCATAGCTGGATTGGAAAATACAAGCAGTTTTTTTAATGGAAATTACAATAACAAGATCCAACCAATGAATGGATAATGCTACTATATGATAATGCTGTAAAACAGAAAGGAAGTAATGTCTCAAAAGATGAGAGTGATCTAATGGAAGGATTGTGACATATGATTCCTAGTCATTGTAGATGTAATAAATGTATGAAACACAGTAGCAAACCAGGATTGATGAGTATGAGAAAACAGATCTGAAACAATGGTTTTAGATACTTACTTGAAGATGGAAGAAGAAGAACAAAAACAGAAAGTAAAGATATGGACCTCAGGCATCCCACCTAGGAACTTGTTGACACCTCATCAACCCTTCTAGCATCTCACTAGGACAGCAGCATCTCACCACTAAGAACTGATCAACTGAATCTCACAGTTGAAATAAAAGGCAGCAGCCATGTTTATTGACAGTAAATTCATGCTCAGGCTTGCAGCCCCTTACATATATAGAAGACTCAAAACATGAAGCAAACTAGTCCTAGAGCTCCACCAGACAATAATTTACCATGGAGGTAGTTTATTTCTAGTAGAACTGTACCCAAAAAACAAAGAAAAATAAATTAAAACACTTAGAGCAATGAAAGAATAAAGCAATTATAGTCTTATCCAATTGGATAAAGATATCCAACTAGATATGGATTTATCTAATTAAACTTAGGATTCTAAAACACTAATCTCATACTTCTACCTTATACTCATTGTTTAAAGTTTAAACCCATTAAAGTGGCCTATTACAATGAAAAAACCATGGGATCAAAAACCCAACATACATATAAACCAACCCGAGAATTATTTCCACTAAAATAAGCACAATGTTGTGTTGTATCTACATCAGCAAGACCTTGTCCCAACTCCAACCCCCCACACACACACACACAAAAATTTTAATAATAATAATAGAGGAAATTTACTCAGTTACCCCTTTGACAATTGGTTTCCTACACAGAACTACCCTGTGTCTTTTAGACTTACAGCCCACTACCTTATTGCTAACAGTGTTAACTTAAAATTTGGATAGACAAAAATATCCTTCTTCTTCTTTTGGTGTCTCTCTTGGTATCGTCCAACATCAAAATCATCTCCAATGTTCTTCCAGCGAATTAATCTCCCATGCTCTTCCCTAGTTCCTTGTACGTCGCTGACTACATCCGGCAACACGAGCACTTTAACCAAAAAAAAGGAGAAAATTTAAAGAAATCATGATTGAGTTCGCTGAAAGGCACACGAAAGGTAACTCTGAGGTAACTAAAAGCTCCACCAGCAACAGGAATGTCAACAGCAAACTCGATGTAACAAAAAGTAGAGAGTAGAGCACAAAGGCCGACAATGGCATAGGATAATACACAACGGCGCCGGCATCGTAGCGACAAGCTCGACCACTGGAGACAAAGACGCCGTCACCAACCATACCTCTGACGCCCAAACCAACAAGGTCGAACCATATCAAGCTCTTCTGCATGTCTGAACTAGACCGGCTCCAAATCCGGCTCATCTCCTCAAACGTTGTCGACACCGAGGTCGCCCTCCGAACAACTCTATGTGGTGTCTGAACCAAAGCTCGACCGTAAGCTCAGAAACTCGAGAACGACGAACCATGCCGCTCCTCCATCTCTCTCCATCCCTCCCTCGTCGGGCTTCTTATCTACTAGGGTTTCAGAAGCCATTGAAATGAATTAAACAGATAAAGAGAGAAGTGTGTTAATGTGTGCAACCCTAGCCGGCACCGTAGCCACCGCCAACGCCACCGTTGTCCCACCCATTACTGAACCCTGGAATCCTGAATCCGCCTCCGAGTCCGAAGAAACTGCCCACCCATCCAATGTTTCCTACTCTTGCTCCACCACCATTACTACCCTTGCCTTTGTTGTTGGTGTTCTTTAGCACTGCATTGAAAGCTCCACCGGATTCGGGACGAGCACTGTGGGAAGTGGAAACAAGCAGAACTGCCAGGATTGAAATGCCTAAGAAGGTCCTCATAATTTTTTACTTTTTTTCTGGGTTCGTGTTCTCTGGTTTTGCTGATGTTAAGAGTGAAAAAAAGCGATGCGATCAAAGAAGAGGGTTTGGGTTTGGTATTTAAGCAGTTCCGTGGAGAAGAGGAAGTCAGAAAGGGCATTTAAAAAGATAGAGAGAAGTGGTGTTAGATAACAGTTGAGAAGTGCAGAAGTGAGTGTAGGGCCAACGACGCTGCTGGTTCTCTTGGTCCATATTATTTAGGGAAATTTTACATTGATTAACGGTACTATTGTCTTACAAAAATTTCAGAATTTCTCCCGTCAGTTTTTAACGCCCAAAAACAGTGTGGACTATACTGTTATAAAATATTGTTTCAGAGGTAGTCAGTGTAATTTCGTCAAGAGAGGGTAATTCTGTGTAATAAACCAATTGTCAAGGGAGTGTCTGAGTAAATTTCTCTAATAATAATAATAATTAGAAAACAAAAAAGGGAAGAGGGGGGAGGGAGGGGGGAGGAGGGGGAGGGCAAACACAAATTGATCAAGAACCAAAACAAAATGAAGTAGAAATCACACTTTCTCTATATGGCCTGATGCCCATTACTCCCTCACCAAAGTACCAGCTGCCGAATTGCTAGATCTAAGGCACCAAGAAATGAGATATCCCTGTCCAAAGTCCAAACATAAGGACCTATTTCTCCTTTCTCTTCTGGTCTCTGCTGACTGTAACAGATAATCAGACTTAGAAATCCTTTTTGAACTGTGTTTCTTTCATTAGAACTCCCCATACTAAGATATCCTCAGATAGTACTTTCATATTCTGTATTTGAGTTTCCAATTCCATTAAAGACCCAGAAGCCAAAAAATATCTGAGATTTTCCTTTGAACACCTACCATGCACTGGTTTTTGTCCTTCCTTTTTTATCTTTATCCAATATCACACTCTTTTTAAAAGTTCATATCTCCCTCCCTGTTATTGGAGCACTAAATATAGACAGCCGAGATTCCATTCTAATGTACGACCATGATTTCTCATTTTCATGTATTATGGATGACTTATTTTGGCTGTCTGACAGCTACATGGCCTGCAATGATGCAGCCACCCGGCCGATCGATTCTTGAACAAATAGTATCATCATCATTTGTTTTCTAGGCACAGTTGCTATACAGTAGGATATCTGGACAGTTAGGCTCTGCTTGAAAAGAATCTACAGTTTGCTCACTCAGGGGAGTTGCTTCTGTCATCAGCTTTAGTTTGGCAGTAGCAAGAGACCAATGATACAGTGATGCAGGAAAATTTGATCGATCTGGAACCAAAAGTAATGAGGTTGTAGTATGTAAACCATAAGCCCATTCAAAGAAAGGGTGAAACCCTTGCCCACCAAAAAAAAATGAAGGATAGGAACTCATTGAGTCACTGGGGCCCGAAAACGCAAAGCAGATGATGATCAAAGTGCAAAGTACACTTCCGACACTGAAGGTAAACTAGATCTCTGCCAAAATCCTAAGATAAGCGACCAAAACACTCAGGCATCACACTTGCTTTATGTTGGATACCATATTAGGAAAAAAAAATTACAATGATTACTAAATAAAATTTCCATATTAGTATAGAAGTTAAATTGAAGTATTGTAAAGCAAAAAGGACCATAAGCTCAGTATGGATTCAGTGATTCACTAGCTAAAACAATTAAAATGTATAATTATAACACAAACACTTAGAAACAGACATTAACCTCTCCACAACCCAAATCAAGAAGCAATGCAGACGTTCAAGATGGATGACCCTAAAAACTATTCCGTCAATGGTCTGAGGCTGCCAACCATCTTCCACTATAGCCCACATCCACAACAGCGATTCCTTAGTTGAAATTTACCTTGAGAAATTTTTCTTTCATACAAACGGTTAATACCATAAATTAGGTTCAGAATCCATCTTAAGCCGCTTTCCCGTTCTCTTCAAAACCCCAGAAGGAAATTTAGTTTAAATTTTTGATAGAGAATCCCAAGCCATACACATTAAAATAGAAGTAATTGAGTCAGTACCTAAAACAGGAATATCCGACTCCATATTCCTTGTCTATATTTAAATTAATATCCAGAACAAATATTTCTTTAAAAGAAGGGAAGTCGGAAATTGAAGGGAACCCATTTCAACACAATAAATTAAATTCGTCACTTGGAGTCCAGAAGAGGTATTCATGAAAAAGAACGTGGGGTTGACGTAGAATTACCGCAAATCTTGATGGGCGCCTCAAGCTCCAATAAATTGGGCTGCTGCAAGAAAATGTCTCTGGATATAAGACAAAGCTGCCGGATCTCCGACTCTGAGAGCTGGACCTGCTTCCCTGGTCGACCACGAACTTCTAGAAGCCGATTGATTATATCATCGAGAACAGCAGGGTCCATCCCGCAGTTGCCACAAATTCAATCTCTCCCCAGCAGCAACCAAATTTGGTAATAATTGAAAAGAATGGGAAAGCAGAAACAAAAACCCTTTTTCTTTTTTTAATTTTCCTCCGTTGTACTTTGAGCTTCTTTTACTCCACTTGATGATGAGAAATCTTTATCCAACTTTATCTTTGGGATTGGATTTTCTCCCCCTCCAACAACCCAAGAGCTTTTGAAACATTCCCCTCAATCGCAAAGACTAAAAAACTCCTATAAACTGACAGAACGACCAGACCAGCTGAGAAAGAGAAGAACGAATTTTATTCGTGACTTTAAAGGCAGAGAGAGAAGGGGATGGGCGCGAAGTTGATGATCTAGAGAGAAGGAAAACTCAGGACCAGTCACCAGTGCGCAATGCGCACGCTAAAGTTGGTGGTGCTGCCGCCGCCGGTGACGCAGTCGAAAATTTCCCTTTAAATCCGGACCGGTATTCTCATTTCTCACCGTCAGCACTTGCTTTTAAGTACAGTGAAACTGTCCAGCACAGATATATCTCCTTGGCTAAATTACATAAATGCCCATCTGCAACCACTGTTTTTTTAAATTCTCAAAAGAATTATAGCCAAACAGTCCTCAAGCCAACAGCCCCTTTTTGTTATAAAAATTTATCCAAATTTCTAAAATTAGCTTCGAGAAATTACTTGAGATTTCTCGAGGGCCCATTCGGTTAGAATATTTAGAGATAAACCCCTAGAGTGGCCGATAATGCAATTATCTTCTACTTAGACTCCGACATAAGTCTCGAGTTGAACCTGACCCGCTAATTAGCTTTAAGAATCGCTCCATGATTGCAGTTGAATACTACTGTTCTTGAATTAAACGCAATCAAATCCTCTCCTACGGTCCTGCCGCCTGCCAAGGGCCGAATTTCAGCCGGCCCACCCCCCAATGTATTGGCAGGCAGCCAGACCGAACCCCGGCCCTTGGATCTGCGGCAGGAACCTCCTGCCGCAGGAGACGATTTGGATCCGAATTAAACAATTTGATTTCTGACTCAGTCTTTTTCAAAGGAGGGGCCCACCCATATCTTGACATGTGTTACTAGGATGTCTAATTGGAAAATGACTCTCATTGGATTAGTTCGACAATAGTAATAATAAAATTTCAACGATGGATGAACATTCAACCTAAGTGAAGAAAAACATTATCCTTTGAATAAATAAAATAGCAAAAAAGTCAATTTAAGTTAGTATAATTAATGGCATCGTCTCCTTGTAGTTGACCTGGTTATACGTAGACATTGTCACTAAAGTTTATATTAATATCTCACCCCTTTAAATACTAAAATTATCCCTCATATCATAAGACGTTGGGCTGAGATGCATCACCTCGGCTATATTGGGCTAATCCAGAATTAATAGGTTTTTTTTCTTATCAGTTCAACTTTTGGTGTCTAATACCAAAATACCCCTACATATTGAGGTTTCCATGATTGCCCATAATAACATCCAACGAAAGAAAATCGGATCTATGGGCCATTAATACTGGAGAGAATCATGTATGAAGACCTTTAATTAATAGTGTTGTTCAGGTTAAACAATTCTTTGGATGATTGGAAGAGTGGTTTGATCATTCATATGCAAGAGGTTGAGTAGTAGTTCGGTCATTCATTTTTAGGGGGTTGAATAATAATGAGATTTTTTTTTTTTTTTTGGGTGAGTTAATGGTCATTATCGATGAAGAGAAACTCTCTCTTTCAAATAAATAAAAAAATAATAATCATATGGATGAGAAAACTACAAATCATATTTACAACAATATTAAAAATGGTGTTGTTTTTAGCATAGGAAATCAATTTATGAAGGCCCATTCATTGATGGAACATTAACTCTTAAACTTGTTGTGAGATTTTTTTTTATTTTTTGGTCGAAAGCAATGCTATTCGTTAATACATTAAAAAATCACAACCTGAGTGATACGAATGGCGTTCAACCATGGAGTGCAAGATGGCCAAATTGTCTCACATGTAAGAGGCAAGAAAATCAGCAATACTATTTAATTCCCTTTGAATAAAAGGATAAAGTACAGGTAATAAAATATGAGGACAACATAGGAACATCATGTATAAAGGATGATAGTTCAAGACGAACAGTGTAAGTATCAGAATTGATGTAGGAAACCAAAGCATGATTATCAATCCTTGTCGTGAGACATTTGAGTGCTTAGCGATTGTGATGTGATTAGCACTTGGGATACCTATACATTCTCCTTGTACATGTTTTTATGACCACAATAACCAATTAATGTGGACTCATAAACCACGCTAAAATCTTAATCAAGTGTCTAAAGAAGGGAAAAGTTTTTCTAGTTATTCGATCAGTTAACCAATTCCATGATCTGGAATCATCCACCATTAGAAAAAACACATATCATCCTCATATATGAATTTCTGTCCCTGTCCCCCTTTTGTTCATGTGCCCTTGATTTCTTTGGTTTTCGAATTATAGATTCCTCCCCTTCGAAGAAAGCTGATTATCTACTCTTCTTTGCAGATTAAATCATAGAAAATGTTTAAAGAAACTGAAGGTTAGGATCATGGAGAACGCAACCAATTAGACAATGACACGTGGCATACCACGGATCAATTACATAGGCAAACACGTGTCCTCATCTTAACACATAAAGCCAAACACATTATCATGCCCTCAGGCAATCAACTACGTGTCGGAGGTAAACACATACAAATAACTAAGGGTAACCCATGATCAAGTGGTTACCTCCACAAATCATCCTCTTGGAAGAGGTTGAGATGGACTCTATCATGTTCGTAAGGAATTCTAAGGCAGTTACTATTAAGCTCCCTTGGATCTACATTAGACGGCTATAAAAGCTCGTCAATATTGTCACAACCTCCTATCACGGGGGGAGAATGCTTATGGAATTAAAAGCTCTTCAGTTTAAGGAATTGTCACAACCCCAACCTCAATATGCACAACTCATCACGGGGGAGAATGCTTATGGACTCTATACCCGTCCTACCATTAAGTCCCTTGGTTCTACCGAAAACTCGTCAAGATCATCACAACCTCCTATCACGGGAATTTGACCCCCCCAAATGGTTCCCCTAAGATCTCGGATGGAGTTCCAAGATCCATGCAACTGTAAAAAGACGTTCTAGAGTCACTCCATGTTCAATAAATATCCTTACCACGAAAGTAAATGGACCAAACTTTTGCATACCTAAAATTATACTGCTGAATCCACTACCAGCCCCTCTTTGCCTTGAATTCGACTTTCTTAATCATGAGTTCATTTGCTCATCACCTTTGATTTGACTTAGACATAGTAGTGGCCCCTAGTTTATCCAAGCCGTCCAGCTCTTTTGTCTTTCTTCTTTCTATGACAGATGTCCCAATCAGGATTCCGACCAATTTACATAGCATCCAAAAAATGTTCACTTACCTTACAACAACAATTTTTTTTTTTTTTTTTAAACATGAGCAATGAAAGCAATGGCTATTCCCTTCAAATCCTTAACCGTAAAACTATAACAATTGTGACATTCCCAGTCATCGAGCTAGACAAAGCATCCGAAGTCATAGTTTGAATATTAATAAATTTTAGAAAAAATTTCATCTACACCTCATCAAAGATCCTTGACATCATCTACACCCACAAGAATGCCGAAACATCACCTAGGTCCACTTAACTGACGGAAATCATTAAAATTTTTGAAATACAATTTTACCTCTCAAATAAAAATTTTAAAAAAGAAAATTTATGTTCATTTACGAATTTAACCTTCAAATGTTACTTATCCCTGCTGCGAATTTTTACTCTCTCGTTCATTATCACTCAAGCTCTAGTCTCCTCTGCATTGAGAAGAGCTACTGAATCACCCAAGCATCCTCCCCCCCTCCGACGGCAAAGATCCCATTTGCGTTGAGAAGAGGTCCCGAATCACCCAACCTTCTCCGGGTTCGTTGAGAAGAGCTCCCAAACCAGATCTGCCATCCGGGTTCGTTGAGAAGAGCTCCCAAACCAGATCTACCATCCATTGAGAAGAGCTCCCTCCCAACCTGGTATATTTAGCTGTCTTATCTTCTTTTTCTTCTTCTTCTTCTCTCATTGTTTGATTTTGGTTTCGTTAAAAGGGATTTTTTTTTTCTTTTTCTTTGAATCATATACGTTTGATGTTTTTTTTTCGAGGGTTTGTTCCTGAATGATGTTATTTTTTCTACTTGAACTTTTTCTTCTTCTCACCCTTCTTTCTTCGAGGGTTTGTTCCTGAATAAGTTTGTCTCTGAATGAACTACATGAACTTCTTCTTTCCCTTTTTTCTTCAAGGGTTTGGTCTTGAACAAATTTATTTCTCTGAATGAATGTTAAGATTATTTTTTTTTGTTCGGTATCCGTTCTTGAACAAATTTATTTTTCTGGTTTGGGTTTGGTTTATAAAAGAAAAAATTTCATCTACACACCATCAAAGATCGTTAACATCATCTACACCCAAACAAGAATGCCGAAACATCACCTAGGTCCATTAACTTTGGCTGTGGTAATCAAAGAAGTCCACAAGAATGCTGAAACATCACCTAGGTCCACTGTCCAGTTGGAAATAATCAAACATGAAAAAAAAATGGTTATCAATTTGCTTATTCTCCCTCTTTTTAATCTTGATTCATTACATGGCTTTTGATCAACTGAACTGTTTACTAATGTAATTGCATTTTATTTAGAAGGAATATGGATCCTAAATGTGAAAACTGTGGTGCTATACTTGTCATCCGTAGAACAAGTAAGGGTATTAATATTGGGAGAATGTATTATAATTGCCAAATTTGTCAAAAGTTTGTAATGTGGGTAGAGCATTTGAAACAATGTTCATGTGGAGGTGGGCATTGCAAGGTGAGAACGGCGAAAACGGCAGCAAACAATGGACGATAATTTTGGCGTTGTCCACATTCCACAGGGGTGAGTGTTAATATAGTTTCCATTCTTTCCCTTTTTAAGTAGTAGGCGGGGGTCTAATCATTGTCATATGGATGTAAGTCCTTCTAATATGAGGTTTTGTATAATTGTCTTGTAGGTGGATAATCCTGGATGTGGGATGTTCCAATGGATAGAGAGAATGGAATGCTTTGAAGGAATGGGAACCGATACTCCAATTGGTCAAGGTACAAAGACCGATCGAGGGGAATGCTCACAGGAGAGAGGTGAAAGCTCACATACCCAGACAGATGCTGGTAGAAGTACTTCCTCGAATTATTTGAGAGGGTACTTAAGAGGAGCAATTAGAACTCATGGGCAAAGTTCTAAGACGTTTGAAGACCTCCTCGATGCTGTGGAGAAGCTAGATCTGAAGAATCCTGATGAGAGAGTCACTTAGTGATAGGTTGATTGTAGGTTGTATTTCAGTGGGTTATGATAATGATACTTCTTATTGATCTGTGACACTAAGCTTTATTTTGTTTTGTTGGGTTTCTTTTAAAGTTAATGATTTTTATGACTCGAGATTTTGGAGGGTGGTAAGGTGTATGTGATGAAGTATTCATCTGGTTGTATGAATAAATGCTTAAAAGGTTGAGTGCCACTCAAAAGCTTACCGCATAAGCATACTCCATCAATATATTTGCGAGAGTACAGTTGTAGAATGGTAAAGGGTCCTTGTGCGTGGCTCTGAGCTCTATAATGAGAATATAATCAGGAAATATTAAAAAATATGAAACCAGAAAGCTGTGTCCTATACACCTTTCCAATCCTTAACTTGTCAGTAAGAGGGCTGCTCGATTGGTTTTTGATAGAATGCATAACAGGACTTGTTTCATGGAATTCAATGATTGATGGCTATGCCCAAAGTGGACCTGCATGCCTGTGCTGATTTGGGGGATCTTGAACGGGAAGTTTCATCCTTAAATTACTTAATGAAATTGGACTTGGGTCTGATCTTTCGGTCATGAACTCTCTGATTGCCATGTATTCTAAGCGTAAGAGAGTAGATATGGCAGCTGAAATATTTGAAAACCTGCCGGAGAAGACTCTAGTTTCGTGGAATGCCATGATATCGTTTTGGCATATGGAATTGGTCCAAGTCCAGGTCAAGCTCTTATAACAAACCCGATCATTTTTGTTCTCTTATAACAAAATGATCGGTCGGATTCAACCACATACAAAACTCCAATAGGTTTCCCTAAAACCCGAACTCCAACAGTCATCCCCGAAACAAAAAACTCCAACAGTCGAAATATGAACAAAAGAGAAATAAAAACTCCAATAGGTTTCCAGAAACTTGAACGGTTACATGTACTCCAATAGGTTTCCCGAAATATGAACAAAAAGAGAAATAAAAATTCCAACGTTCATGTACCCGAATACAACAATTGTAAACCCGAGAAAGTAAAATATTAACCGAAGTAGCATTAACCGAAGTAGCATGAATAAAAGTGAAAACCCGAACATGTACTAAACAGCGTAAACCCATAACATGTAAACCCGGTTGAAAACCCGTTCTAAACCCAACATGTAAACCCAAATGTAAAACCAAGTTCTAAACAACCAAGTAGCATGAACCCAAGACAACACTTTTGTAAACCTAGAACGCACCCGAACTATGTGATCCTACATCCCTTCCATCATCATCTCCGAAGAAATACCGAAGACGACAAGAGCTGGAACCCCGAAACGGACCCAAACGAAGTAAAAAGAAGGTTAAGCTTTTGCATGCGATGAAGATTTCTTATGTGCTTCTCCCCAAGCTTTCCCGAAGTTTTCAGCCCTCTCGGACATTCTTCTCTTTGTTGTTGCTTGTCTACTTGGTAGTATAGATGTCCTAGACGACCGTGGATCTTGTTTGCATTTGTGATCTAGCAGGTCCATCTTGTATTTTGTTCTATATAATCACAAATAAGGATTATTGGTAGGAAAAAAAAAAAACAGCACTGGGATTTTTATGTAAGTAGAGATGATACCGTGTAGTGGATCCCTCTTCCTTGACTAGCAGCTTCTTCTTGAGGAGTATCATCTTGTCTTGTTCTTCCCGCTTCTCTACATAATCATATTAATTAAGTATATTAGTAGCAAAAAAACAGTAGCAAAAAAACAGCACTGGGATTTTTATGTAAGTAGAGATGATACCATTAGTGGATCCTCTTCTTGACTAGCGCCTTCTTCTTGGGAGTATCATCTTGTCTTATTCTTCTACGCTTCTCTACATAATCATATTGATGAAGTATATTAGTAGCAAAAACCAAAGTAGCAATAAAATTCCTTGATAACGGCCTAGCATAGGAATAGAGGTTACCTGTGTTTCTCGTTGAGAACCTTGTTGTAGAGAAGCATCATGTTCGGAGAACACCTTTTGAGAAGCATCGTTCTTTTTCTTCTTGCAGGACCTAGTGTTGTGACCCGATTCGATGGCAATAGGAACAATGGACAGTAGCATTTCTCTTTCTAAACTGAGAAGCTGGGTCCTTTTCAGCTGCTCTCCTCCTCTTTATACTTGGCCTACCAGCTCTCCTTATATGTTTGGGTGGCTGTACTATATCATATTCATTGATCATAATAGTGTCCAACCCAGACATAGCATGAATGAACTCAGAGTAAGAAAGCATAAATTTTTGAATGGAAAAAAATGAAGAAACATGATCCTCAACATTACCCCTCATGAAAAGGACTGCAGCAACAACATGCTTACAGGGTACCCCGATAACTTCCCATACAACACACTCACATGTTTTCTTCTTTATATCCACTACATGCCTATTGTGCCCGTCATTGATCTCAAAATCTTCTGGTCCACAAGACATCACATGACAACTCCTACATGCTTCCTGAGTAGACACTAATTTCTTTAATACAGTAGGTGTTATCCTCCCATTGAAATCACAACCCTTTTTGTACCTATCTTGCATCCTCTTTATAAGTTTTATTCTGAGTTCATCAATCAAAGTCAAAATAGATTTACCTCTAAAGGGTTGTATCCAATTATTAAAACACTCTGACATGTTGTTAGTGACATGGTCACTAACAATCATGTGGTCAAATGCGTGTCTAGCCCAAGTTGACACAGGATTTCTCATCATCCATTCATATGCTTCTCTTTTAGTTGCTCTTATCTCTTGCATTGCTTTGTTGAACTCAGAGACATTATATGCCTTGCATGCTGTCCAGAACAATCTTCTCAAAAGCAGCCCAGGAAATTTCTTCTGAAAATTGTTGTATAGATGTCTACAGCATAATCTTTGCTTTGCAAATGAAAATATTTCTGTAATAGCCTCAGATAAGCCCTATAACAATGCAAACAAAAAAAAATGCATGACAAGAAAAAAATGCATTGGAACTTCAACTTAACTATGCAAAAAGCAAAGAATGTTTACAAGAAAAAAATCACATTACCTTTTGTTTGACTGACATGAAAGTCAGATGATGTTCAGCAAGGTCATATGATATTGCCTCTGAAAGAGCTCTTAGAAACCATGTCCAAGAGTCTTTGTTTTCATTTTCCACTACACTAAAGGCAATTGAAAAGAGGCCATTATTGGCATCCATACTTGTAGCTGCTAGTAGAATTTCTTGATAACTGCCTTTCAAATGATAGCCATCAATGCCAATGAATGGCCTGCATCCTTTCAGTAACCCTTGCTTGCATGTATCAAAACAGACAAACAGCCTTTTGAAAATTGGTTTTAGAGTTGTTGCTGAGGTCTCCTCATACTGTAACTTGAACATACTACCTGGATTCCTCTCTAACAACATCTGACCATATCCGGGCAGCTTTGCATATGATTGTCTCTGAATAGTCAAATTCTCTTGCTTGGAAACTAACCTTGCCCTATACAACTGTTGATTTGAAGGCTTTATACCATACTTTGCCATTAAAGCAGCCTTCATGCTTTCATTATTCATGTCAGGGTTTGCTCTCAACCTGTTGGCTAGTTTTTTGGCAATCCAAATTGAGTTGACATTTTTTGTTGTTTAACTCCCTTCCACAAGTGTGGTCTGTTTCACATTTTTTGACCACAAAAGTGTCCCCATCTGTTCCCACAGTTGCATGGATTGTCCAAGGACATCCATCTTTGGCACAGATCACTGTTACCCTCTTCTTATCATTTTTCAGTCTAATTATCTCTATACCCTGTTGAATGACAAAATTTGTTAGAACTTTCCTAAAAGAGGCGACATTTTCATAGACATTCCCTCGTTTAATTTCTACCCTTCTAACATCATCTATGTCTACCTCATCATCCCTAACAGTACTTTCTTTTGGAAAATCAGCTTCAACATCAGAAAAGTCCATCTCCTTAATATCATCTTTCTCATACTCTACATCTCTATCTCCTTCAGACTGACTACTATCTTCCATGTTGAGGTCCCAATTGTCATCCAACGGGTCATCCTCACTATCACTCTCAATAGCTGGTTCTTTTCCCTTCCTTCTATAGCCACTACCGCCGCCGGCTTCAGTAGTGGGAGGTGCACTTGTACTAGTGTTAATGGGAGGTGCACTTGTACTAGTGTCCCCTTCTCTTCCCATCACATGCATAGTGCCAGGAGTAATTGTTGTTGTGGACACTATTTCCTCCACAGGTAAAATGGGGGATGATGCAATTGGAAGCCTCCTTGCAACTGTCTTTCTTGATTGCCTACGGGATGGCGGGGGTCTACCAATCATCGATGAATCATATCCATTGATGGTATACCTATCTAACGTGGCATCACCCACATTTACTCCGTAAACTTCCAACAACATAGCTCTACCCTGTTCTTTAAATATCTTCACCACTTCTAAGACATCAGCATCAGATTTCACTTCACAAGACTCCACCATTGGGCATCTCCGCCCTCACCGAGAAGCCGACAGATCGCCTATCCGGAATATCTTTTAGAACCGTGCAATATCTTTGTGTGGACTATGTCAATCCAGCTGATACAGTCTTCATCAACCATTTTGATTTCCAACTCATCTTTGTATTGATAATATATATTGAATTTTTCTTCCATGTTTAAAAATCTGTATACAAGATAAAAAAAAAAAAAAAAAAGAATATGGTTATCAAACACACCATAAGAACAGGAAAGATATGAACAGATCCATTGGAAAAACAGATCCTTTGAAAAAACAAATTATAATGAACCATAATTCAAGCAATTCAAGCAAATCCCAGAAGGAACAAGACAAATCCAACTGACCAATCCAACTGATCCAATATGAACTATGACTCCAATGACCAATTTCAAGTAAATCCCAAAATGAACAAGACAAAATGGGGCATATTATAAAGTGAGAATTGCCAAGTCAGTCTATAGTCTCACTATTCTAAATCCAAAAAGGAGGGCCTACGTACCTGATCTTGCAATAATATAAGTCAAATAATCTATAGCAAATCCTAGAAGGAACAAGACAAAATGGGGCAGATTATAAAGTGAGAATCCAAAGTCGGTCTACAGTCTCAGAGCAAAAAAAATCCAAAAACGAAGGCCTATGTACCTCTCTCTCTCTATTGTGACCCACTATCAAGATTTTTGTTCTAGGTATTGGAACCAACCTGAGTGGAAAATATGCACTTTTACAAAGATGCAATTAATAAATTGCTCACCAGCAGACAAAAAGTGATAGAACCAACCTGCAGACAATAAACAAAAAAATAAATGAACAAAGAAAATAGTAGAAAAAGGGCTTTGCAAAAAATGACACAAAGGATAACCGGATTCACATACCCAGAGGTCGACAACGAAAGACTGTAGGGCTCACCTGTCGGCGGTGTAGGACCACTATTACACTGTGGATGTAAAATTGTAAATAAAAAATCAAGATCATCCATTCAATGTTTCTTCAATAGAGTATATATAGACAAGGATATTGAACTAAAACTATTCCTCAATTTTTTCACAATTTTTTGCATTCCAGATTCAACTATCAGGTTAGGGTTTCGTTTCATACCCCATGGAATATTGGGGAAAAACTATCCCCCTGGTAGTCGCAGAAGGAGAATTTGTGGGGAAGAGGGGATTGAACGAAATGAGTGGTTTTATACCTAATGAAGAAGAAATTGTGGGGAATAGTCTTTTCATGTCGGTCTTCATCATCCTCGTGAAGTAGAGGTAGGGTTGCAGAGGATTGCCCAATTTACCTACCTTTGTTGCAGTAATAACCATGGTCGGGGAAGATGAAGGCACCGTTGATGGCAAAGAAGAAAACTCTGAACTTCGTAGTCCTCGTCCTCGTCGAGTAGAGGTAGGGTTTCGTCCTTGTCGTCCTCATCGAGAAGGAAAATGTGAAGTCTCAAGTTCTACTGTTTCACTTACTGTTTCGAAGTGAAACAATTCGAAATAGAGGACGTTTCGAAACAATTATCAGAAGGGTATATCAGTATTTTCACCCTACAAAAAGGGTATTCTTGTCCGTGAAAAATTTCAATCCACCTGACGTCAGCATCTAACGGCAATCAACTGACGAAGTGGACTTCTATGATTAGCACAACCAAAGTTAGTGGACCTAGGTGATGTTTCGGCATTCTTGTGGGTGTAGATGATGTTAAGGATCTTTGATGGGGTGTAGATGAAATTTTTTCTAAATTTTATGATAAACCATGAGGATTCTTTTAAAATAAAGAGAAAAATACAGTTTTCTCCCTATGGTTTGTCCAAATGACAAATGCCCTCAAAATGTTTCAAAGAAATATAACTGTCCCATTTTTTTAATGGTGTTAAACTTAATTTTATATGGACAATTCTACCCCTGGACGTTTTGTTACCTAAAAATTGATTCTCTTGTTAAAAGACTAATACAACCCTCCTATTCCACTTAAAATCCTCTATCTTCTTTTCATTCTCCTTCACCGTGTTTCAGGAACTCTTTCTTTCCAAAAGCCTCTGCAAAACTCATCCCTCTCCAGCTTCATTGGTTGGCATTGAAGGTGATTCCTCTCACCCATTTCAAAGGGGTTCTGAGTCGCTCATCTTCCTTTTCATTTTCTCTCTCCTATTTCTACTGATTATTTGTTTAAGAACTTTTAAAGCGTCAATATTGGTATTGTCTAATCTAAAGGAGGAGCAATGGCATAAATGTCTTTATATATAAGGTTTTCTATTTAGAGCAAACAATATCTTTTAGTTGGAAATGCTATTCTTTGAAATAATTTTGCCCTTATATTGGTTGGAAGTTGTTAACTTTACCTTCTGTATTCCGTTGTGTTTCAGACTTTTAATCTTTGCTCAAGTTTTAATTATAAGCCTATTTGTCTAGAATTGTCTCTAGGTTGCAAAACGACAGGAGGACCATGAATTTAAGGTTGTTTTGGGCTTAAACTTTAAATTTGTGAACAAAATGTGAAATTTAACAAAAAAAGACTATGAATCAATGGAATAAAGTGCCCTAGTATGGGGTTAATTTGGTCATTACAAAAACATTGGCTATAAAATCGTCAGCATCTAATAGAATATACCTAAAGCATAGATTTAGTTGTAATTTAATAGTCCTTGTATGGGAGGTATTTGTACTTCTTTGAAACATTTGGAGGCATTTATTCTTTGGGTAAACTATAGGGGAGGAAACAGTATTTTTTCCTAAAATAAGTGCAACATCATCCGAAAGTTGATTGTTTGTTCTTGTCTTTAATTTGGATGAAATTGGTCTCAAAATTTCTTTGACAACCTCTTTTCCATTCCAAACTTTTTATAAAATCCCTTTGAAAATGCTCATAAGGAATTTATAAAGGCTTCTAGCTCCCAAAAAAAAAGGCTTTCCGCCCACATGGCCACACCCCTCTTATCGTGAGGTCCTTGATCATATCAAATGGTGTTTGCTTCCATTTGGATATATTAAAATCAATATTGATGTTTCCGATGGTTTCCTGCGAAGATGGATCCAACGCTGGCAACATTGGTTTCCTTTTAAGAAACGCAGACGGTTCTCTTGTTAAGATAGTCTCTGGTTCATTACCTTCTTCTTCTTTTTTTCTCAGCTAAAATGGGGAAACTTTAGTCTTGAGATCAGTTATTCAAACTACACTTGAACATGGATTTAAAAAGCTGATTGTTGAATCAGATTGTCTTGAAGTTATTCAGAACCTCTCCAAACCTGGTCATCCTATGGATCGTGATATTCTTCCAATCATAGAAGATACTCCATTTTGCTTCTCTTTGTAAATCTTGTTCTTTTCATCATATTTCAAGTGATGCTAATGTTAGCCCATTCCCTTATCCGAAAAACTGTGTCAACTACGGGGTTGCACATTGGTCTAATTCCATTCCTTGGTTTCAGGATTTATATTCTAAGGAAGCCTCAATTTATATCCACATTTCTTTGCAAGAAATTTTTGCCAAAAAAAAAAAAAAAAATCCATCTGTGGAAATCCATTATATTTGGATGTAATTGGTAGGAGTGTATATTCTAGTTGCAATGAATTGTTTAACATAATAGTAAAAATGTGAATCAAAGTGATTGTTTTACTTCTCGTTAGAATTCTAGTTTATTATTTTCAAAGTAGCCTATTTTAACTAAGATTTTCTATGGTATAAATTATGAATCATAAATAATAGTCATTTAATAGCACTAGAAATAAAGAAATAATAATAGGTTATCATAATATAAACATCTTCAAACATAATTGTAGATTTTAGATTATATCAATTTAATTTTAAATACAAATAAACGCGATAAATTATACCAAATACCTACATATGTTTTAATGTATTATATAATTAATTCTATAATACACACCAAAAGAGCCTAATGATTTTTTTCTTCCATTTTTTTTATCATATTAATACTATCTCTTAGTTTTGATAGATCTCTCAATCTAATTATTGTACGTGACTCAATTAATGCATGCTTTTACATTGAAGTTAGATAAACTAAGTATTTTGTTTTGAGGGAGAGGTTCTTATACAAGGGTAGGGATTTGTGCATTTTTGGGATGGACGATTATAGACCATCAAATCTATTAGTTTCATATGCCCGCCAAAAAAAAAAACTTTAGGTTTTGATTTTTTGCTAAATTTGAAACTATTTTATCCAAACATAAGGTGGTGGTGGCCGGAGGGATTAGTAAATAGGGCTTTTTTGGATTCTCGGTGATAAGGGTGTAATTAGGGGATCCACATCCCCTCCTCTCGATGGGACTTTCGACGGGAGAGGGGGCAGCCCCATTAGATGGCCGATAATTGGGACTCGGGTGAATCTGAGCCCTCCATCCAAGTAGATAAATTGAGCCGACAAGGGGGTGTTGGCTCGGATGGAGGTCTTGGATTCACCAGAGCCCTAGATGTTGGCCATCTAACGGGGCCGCCGCCTTTCCTCCTGAACCTCCTCTGGGAGAAGAGGATTTGGATACATAATGAGGCTAAAGTTGGGCCTAGTCTTTGGAAACCCAGACTAGGGGTGTCAATCCTGAGACCGTACCGTGTCCCCCGAGCTGGACCGACCGGTTAAAAACTGCACCAAACTGGATCGATTATTAAACCTGTTGGTCTTAGAATCGGACCGATTATTAATAGATCGTTCACGGTGCAAGAGTGTAAACCGATGGTCGCTCTACCGAACCGACCGATTAAAGCCCGAATGATTATATACCGACTAATGACCAATTAGACTGACGATTTGGAAAGACACTTTCTTATTTGTATCTACTATTTTAAGGTGATCACTGATCAACATCTCTCTTGGAGACTACGTGGTTTGGCACAGAACCTCCAACTTCAATTGACAAACAATTTTTTTATGCATCTGAATATTGTTTGAATTAGATTATTGTGTGATTTTGCATTTATAGAAGACATCAATGATCATGGAGAATACCATAGCTTAAAAAAAAGTTGTTCATTCTCAGCTTCACACCATGTAGCTAAATTTTTGTCCACAGTTTATTCAATTATAAACTTGTGCAGCATAAAAACAAAATTATTGAAAGTTAGGGCCGACTCGATTCTACCATCCATCCTAGGATCTTGTGAAAATGGTACTTGCAGTGAATATAACCTTATTAAATTAAATTGCAATGGGCCTTTTAGTAGACTGAATAGCATAATCGAACATAAAACTGAATAAGATAACCTGTTATGGACGTTAATAGACCGATTGAATCGATTAACATAGGACCGATTAAGAACCTAGACCGACCGAACCGAATATAAACAAGTCAATGTCTTGCATAGTTAAACATGTCGATTATGGTCCAAGGGGTTAAATTGGTCAGGACCGGTTAGACAAGACCGAGACCGACCGATTGACATGGTTAACCTAGACCCAGTCCTTAGGGCCCAGCCTGACTTGAGGTCGGGCCAGATTATCTCAGTCCAAGCCTAGCCCCATTAGGCTCACTGTGGGCTATTCTTGAACACCTATTTTATTTTATTTTATTTTTTACAAAAATGGGAAAATAATTTGTAACGCAAAGAGAAAATTTATATAATAAATTATGTAAATTAATTATAATTTAAAATACTATATCACACTGTCACAGGCTTGGGCCGGGTCAACCCAGGGCCTTAGTTTGCGTATGTGCGAAGAAGGTATCAAGTACGTCCTTCTCGCGCAAGGTAAAGACGGGGCTGTTGATCCCTGTTGAGCCAATGAGTTCTTCAGAATGAATCAGAGTTGGAAGAGGAATCTAATCAGAATCGAATTGTCTGAAATTTCCATAAATTACAAGGCCTCTCATATCTAAATTTGTTGCCATTCTTTCTCTCTTCTTCTCGTTTCAGTATAAATCTGCCAAAGTGGTAAGATACCTCCGAAATCAATCCTGCAGAAGAAAAACCTTTGATTCTCCAGAGATAGTATGGCGGGTGGAACGCGTGGCAACTACAGAAACCCTTGTCTGACAATGCATCAACCTTGGGCTTCGCTGCTTGTTTACGGCATCAAGCGCATCGAAGGAAGATCATGGCCTGCTCCTATCAGAGGTACTGAAAATTTATCTTCGAATTTTCGTTGTTGTTAACCCTCTTAACTGTAGTTCTTGTTCAAGGTAAGTTGGATATCAGTGGGTTAGGAATTTTTATGCAGGTTGTCTGTGGAAAATTGGGCTGCACTTTGTTCGAACTAGACATGCCTTCTCTATTAAAATGTTTCTCTTTGTTGATCTTGTTTCATTGGTTTTATTCTTTCTGTTTAGGTCGCAGTGAATGTTTTCTAGGTTTGGTTTAGTGGTTTATATAGGCTATGCAGGTATATTCTCTTTTTTTCCGTTCTAAATTTTGGGGTTTTTCTTATTATGCTGATATCTGTGTCTGAGTCGGTTTGAATTGGACATTGACTGGAGTAGGGCACGACTAGCCCATGTGATTGTGAAGGTTTTTCACATTGTATTTACGGGTTTTCTTATCATTGAGCTCTTCCATCTTTTCTCTTTAAAGAGAAACTTCGCATTCAGTGGAAAGCAAGTGTTTTGACACCAACTTGCAATTTTGATATATTATTAATTGCAACCATTTATGTCTGCCACCACTAGAATCTTTATCATCGCCATTTTCAGTTACCACTTCAATTTGACCAAAATATTGAATGGCTAATCTCAGCAAATTTGATTGGTAATTTAAAGTAATTTTTTTCCCCTTAATCCAGTAGGCATACATATTCCAAAATCCTTGAAGATTTATAGCTAAAACTACTTTAAAAAAAGAGAGAGAATTAGGTTTGATAAAAATTATACACTATAAAACTAAAAATATATAATAAAATCACTATGAATCTTAAGGCTTGGTTTGGTTGCAAGGGGAATTGAAGGGAAGGGAAGTGAAATTTTTATACTTAAAATGGAAACTTTTAGAGTGGTAACACAATATGATTGTTTAAGATGTAAAATTTATTTTACTTTTCTTAACATATTTAGTAATGATATTTATAAAATGTGAAGTGTAAGTTAATAACTAAATGTGGAATAATTTGGAATTAGTTAGATAGTAATGTGATAGCATGTGCTGTAATCATTAGAAAAGTTTCTATTTAAGTATAAAAATTTCCCTTCCCTTCCCTTCCCTTCCCTTTACTTCTCCTTGCAACCAAACAAAGCCTAAGGAAATAGGTTTCTGGGAAAAATTCAAACAGCTTGGAGATTTCTGGGAAAAATTTCTTATATAATCACCTTACTATTAATAAATGCATTTTCACATTTGAAGGGATTTACAATAGAAAATGATATGAAGAGAGAAACCACAACTGCTAAGCATAGCTGTTCAGCTTCAACATCACAACCTTAGAACTCGACCTTTATCCATGTGTTCTAGTTGGCTGAGCTGACTTCAGTTTTGCCTTAGCTGAAAACGATCCCAAGAGTTGTGTATAGAAGGTAGCATTCTCTTGGTGTAATAGAGTTGTGTTTTAAGTGTCTCAAAAATTAATTTGAAAGCCCTGAGGATCTAGAAGGCAGGTTATTTGTGATTCATATTCTGAAGAAATATATATTCCTTCTTACAAAGATGTTTTTATGCCTTTTGTGGCCTTGTTTAAGTACTATACTTGCACTTTCCTGGAACCTAATTATCAGGAGAAATAATCTGATTCCTTTTCTTAAAAAAATTGATACTTCTTCCTACAATAAATGAGAATTCTTTTTTCTTGAATATCCAGCACGCCAACCCATGACAGATTCTTGGGTGCCAGCTGTTGTTTGCCATGTGGAGTGATGATTTGGTCATTGTGTCTGTCAGATAGATCGGGATTCCCTGAATAGACCACATGCCAAATTTGGTGAACCGACTCAAACCCAAGCCCCCTCATTTATGGGTTTTTTTTTTTTCCAACTTTTCTTTTTGGGCTTTTCAATTCCCCATGTTCTTTAATCAGTCCCACCAAAAGTTGACTTCTTCAAACAATTTTAAGGCTTGCATTTATTATGGAGAAGTTAGATTGGCCTGAATTTAAATCATGATTACATGTTTGATGACGTGAACAACATAATCACTGAGTTTGAGTGCCAACTGGACTGCCACAAGCCAGTTATCTGGTGTGCTGCAAAGCTTTCCAAGGCATGGCTTGCCGTAAGCCCTTGTTTGTTTCAGTACTGTTTCTTTATCCGTTTGAGAAGCTTTCAGTGAATGATCAAGATATTAGGACTTTCAAAGCACTGCAGTACTCTCATTTTGCCTTTTGTAAATGAACGGGTGAATTTCAAATAGACTCAAGAGATTCTTATGATTCTCTAGGAATGAACTTTCAATCGTTGAGTGCTCTTTGTTGTTTGGATCTTGACCTGGTCCAAGCTTCCCAAGCTCTATGCTGTTGGGGAACTCTGCAAGGGTCTTACTACCTTCTTGATTGACTATATTTGAGTCTTTGGGGTACTTTGGGATTATATTCCGTGCCATATTTACATGAGTGAAATGTTTTTGTTTTTTAAAATTTGCAATGTAGACCTTTCTGCTTGTTTTTCTTTTCTTAAATGATACTGAATATTAAAAATTTCGTCTTTTGAAGGCCGACTTTGGATTCATGCTGCTGGTAAGGTTCCGGAGCCAGCCACCATTAAGGCAATGGAGGACTTCTACAGAGAAATCTATGCAGTGAATGGTATTACAGACCTCAAGTTTCCGGAGCACTACCCAGTTTCACGACTTTTAGGTATTTGAAATAGCCTTTTTTTATTGAGCCAACTAAAACAAAATGTGTTTGTCTCTCTTTTTTATTCTTTTGTTTGGACTATTTAATGCTGATATTCTTGAGAGAACGACACATGCATTATTTTCATGCAGTTATCATATTTGGCTTTTTTCTTAATAAAAATTAAGTTGGCTGTGGAAGTAGAAGATGTAGATTTTGTCTCACTTAGTGTTTGTTCTTTTAACCCTGTATTCTGAGACAGGTTGTGTTGAAGTAGTTGGGTGTGTTAAATGTGAAGAGCTGGTGAGCTGGGAGGAGCTTCCTGAAGGGGTGGGTGTTATCCTTTAATTGCACTATTTATGTTTCAATCTATCAATATGATAATGCATTTTCTTTTATGTCATTAAATGTTCTCGAGTTTTATTTAATATTTAATGTTGTTCACAGGTGAGGTTAGAAGGGCAAACAGATTTCTGTTGGTTGTGTGAACAGCCACAGGTATATTTGCAAACTAGAAGTTCTACAACTGATATGAGTTGATAATTTTATGCTGAAAATTCCTTCTTTTTTCTGCATATGCATTTTTAATTGATTGGTTCATTCCTCAATTGACGCAGAAATTGGTGGTTCCATTTGAAATGCGAGGGTATCAAGGTGTTTATAACTTGGAAAAGAAGGTAACAGAGGCAGTTGGTTGACATGCTAGTATTTTCCATCCTCCTATAAAGTGTTAATTTAAGAAGAACTTGTGTTTCCATTGTTGTGATGCTTAGTTTCTTTGTGCTTTTGATATTGTCCTAGATATATGAGGCAGCAGTTAGAGGCCTTCGTTCAGTTGATGGTCCACTGTCTGTAAAGTTCCCACTTCCAAATCCGCAGGATCCTTTTTCCTTGAAGCCAGGATCACTTACTGCATCCTTTAGTCGTTCAAAAGCTATTGTGGATAAAACACCAAGTCTCAGTGCAGCCATAGCTGGTGCACGAGCGGCAGCTACACAGTTTTCGAAGGAGAAGAAAAACGAAGCTTTTATGTTCCAGAAAAGAGATGCATCAGATTGCACAATAACAAGTCAGTCAGAGGATAAAATTATACAAGAGAGTAGAAGTGCATCTGGGGATGAAATATCTTACAAGAAACAGAGTAGAAACATGAACTATGAAGGAAATAGCAGCAATCAAAGTCATGCTACTCGCAGAGATTTGAACCAACATTCCATAGCTGCTTCTAAGGTCATTCTTTGAATCTGAGACTTGAATCCATGCATATTAATGCCCTATCATTCTTTTAAATCTGTATGTGCATAAACTATATATATATATATATATACTTCCAGTAACAGAAATAACTTTTTTGGCTCCCATAGCAGTATCTAAGAGCTCAGAGTGGTTGTAGATAACTATTGCATGTTGCTTATAGAGCTCAAAGATAATGGCAGTAGGCTTACTTTAGATTAGATTTTAGAGCATCTTGTATGTCATATTTATTATTATATTCATTTAATGACAATGTTTCTTTATGATACATACCAAATGAGCTTGAACTTGCTTCCTGATGGAATCTTTGAATATACAGATTTTCTCCACAGCAATTAGGGACCTTAAGCCAGCATAAGTGTGATAACGATGGGTTCGTATTGGGGTGAATGCGGCTTCAAGTCAATTGTTTGAATGGGACCTTGTTCCTAAGCATTTACAAGGGGAGATCAGGCAAAATTAATCAAGGATTCTCAATCAAATTGTTGAGGACGCACTTTAGGAATCAGAAATGAAGTTGTATAATATATATTTTCTGTTCTGTTCGTGTGCTTTTTTTTTGTCTTATGCGAACGGGTTCTGTTCATATGTTAGAGACCATAACTTGATCTGACTTCTGAGTAACATGTTTCATTCGTCGGTTGTCTACAAATGGCTTGAACTCTTGGCACGCATTTCATGATTTCTTGTGTTTTATGACCGGTGGTAAATTCAAGATGGGCAAAATATGGTATGAGCTACGTTTGGTGCAGCTTTGTGATTTATTTCCTCTACGTGGAGTTAGAATTTCTTTACTTCTTTGCAGTGAGCCAAACTGAAATCAATTTTTTCCTGTGCAAACTTTGCAAGAGGCTGTGATCGTTTCTACTATCTAACATGGGCACCAATATTGGTTGGAATGACAATTTTTTTTTTGGGGAAAATTATTTCTTTGTTAATTCAATTCTGACGTTAAGAATATAGAAAAGGGATTGGTGTGTTTCCATGATGACCCAATGATTGCAAGCAAAAGGGGTTCGGTGTCAAGAGAGCCATGACCCCGGCTGATGATGTTAATTAAAAAAACGCTCTTACAATTACATTTTGTAATAATATTTATTCATGGTCAGATTTGTGCCAGTTTTCAAATGAAATATCAAAACTATCTTCCTTAAATATTGAGGTTCAATTATGATGCAATAAATATGCATTAAAAAAATTAATTACTACTACATATAACAATCCATGTTAAATTCATATAGACTAAAATTAGAACTCTAACTTGACACAGGCTAGAAATCCCAGCTAGGGGATTCAGGCAGCTTCAAGTTTTTAAGCCTAAGTTCCATCCTACTTGAAATAAGAAAATTTCCGACTCACTAAGAAAAACCTACAATTTGTACACAGATATTGTTGCAATTTAACTTCTATTATTACATCTACATGATTACATCAACGCAATTTCCTATGTTGATTTGCTTCTAGAATTCTTAGGGCCGAAAGATTTGTAACGTGGCAATTTTGTTGGGCTAAAAAATTGTGGAATTGTTGTCTGATGTTATCATCAATCAAATCTTGCGAGTTATAGCACTTTGAAAATTCAACTTTGGCATTTTAATTATCTGTGCTAAAAAATACAGAGGTGGGCCAAAACTTGGAAGATGGAGATCTGATCAAATCTTGTTCGAACATGATTATTTATAGAGTGAAGATCAAGTCTAAAATTTGCATTGAGGTTGTTGTAGCAATCAATATTGTACATGGTGAGTATTGAATACATACGAGGATCAAGAGAGATATTACTTCGTGGATGTAGTTATCACATAATGTAGAAATGAATCACGTATCTTGTGTCGTTGTGTGGATTTATGTGTGCATTTCGGAATGCTATTGTCTTACAGGATGGGTGTGCACTTGTTTGTGGACTTGGGCACATAGTACGTGGTTGCGAGATGACAGTTCATACGACCATGTGTTCAATTTCTTGTGTAGTGATATCAGTGAATTGACCTTGAAGGTTGGGCGATAATTCTGAAGAGCATTAATTCACCCAGTTTACCATAACCACCAGATCACAATAGAACAACGTTACTGTTGCACCAAACCCGTCCTCTTGAGCTGTAATTATATGCATCATGATTACATTGCTACATAAATGCATACAAATAGACATATGTAATTACATATTTACACACACATACACATACACATACACATACATATACATATAAACATAAACATCTATCTAGACATACAGGGTGGTCATGCTAAAATTTCTCCCAACCTACTATTAAACCAGATCCCCCATGCATGAGGTGTTGAACAAATGGGACTCTCAGTATAGTTTATAAAAATGGAAACCCACTGTACTCTGCTCATTCACCATCGATATCTCAACCTGCAAAGAAGATCAAAGAAGATGTCTTCTCTTCCACTTCCTCACTTACCAGTACTGCTCCTTGGACTCCTGGCTTTCACCACTACACTCTCTGATGCTAGTCATCGGTCGGCGGCGGAGGAGAAGCTGTCCTTCACCGTTACTGAAGAACCATCTCTGATGGTGAAGCAGCAGCCTCTAAAGCACAAGGAACCAATGCCAACAGAGACACTCCAACATCTGCCATCATTTGAAGCGCTGCCACACCATGGCCACCATAGACCCGGTCACCCACCGGAACAAGGTTTGTTGTCCTCCGACCCAACACAGATCTCCACCACCCAAGTATTATCGACTTCACATTTTTTCAAGCCTTCACTGCCTGTGTTTAAACCACCCATCCTAGAGAAGCCCCTACCGATACACTTCCCTTTACCAGCAAAGATGAGGCCGATTACAGGATGGAAGCCTTTACCAGCAACACATTACAAGAAGCCATGGACTTTTCTCCACAGGCCACTCTACAAGTTCAAACCTCCATCTGCAACTATCCACCACCTTTAAGTAGATTGCGTCAGACTGATGTGTCTTTGACAGATAGGGCTCAATAAGAGGTTGTAACTGACGGTTCTAAGTATTTTCAATGTACCCAAACTTTCTAGTAGGAGATGCTCCTCTCTCTCTCTCTTGTTTTTTTTTTTCCCTCTTTAGTCTTTTGCTAATTAAGAATGAGTGGTTTTAGTGGATTCCGTCTGTTTTGATGTAAAAGCTAGAAGTAAGAAATAAAAAATAAAAAAAAGGAATAAAAAGTTCTATGGCGAATGGTGAATCCTTTGTTTATGGCCAATTGCCAAAGACTGCAAAATATGGTTGAGTTTGGATGCGTGTACATGTATTCTATGGGATTCTATTACCACAGATGTGATATGTGACTCAGTAGATATGGACAGTGATGGAATCACATGGAGGATACAATTATATTCAAGTGAACGACTCTCAATATAGTTGAGGATGCGAAATATTTCCCTTTGTTTATGTCTACTTCCAGGCATTCTTATGTTCAAAACAAATGAAATTGAAAAGAAAGAAATGTGGGCAGTTAATAGACGCATTCTCTCACTTGATAAGGAATGGAAGTGGACCGATGTCTATGATTGTTGATCACTATTGATATTGGGGCTTGGTGTCCATCGAATTGATACAAAACTCCCTCATACCTCTTGACCAAAATACCAAAAATACCCCCTGTATATCATGGTTCCATAATAACCCAATGAGTACACACAAAAGGGAATAGGCGTCAAGAGGGACCCCGGCCAATGTCTATTTAGAAAGACCAATCTTTTAAAGGCAATGACTAATGTGACTGACTGAAAAAACGGCCTTCCATGCTAACATATATCATTTATGGATGGAAAGAAATAGAAGGAGATGGACTGGTAAGACCAGCACTCCTCTAACCATATTTGGAGCTCCATTTCTTTAGAGATAAGAACAAGCATGGGGAGCCAAACAGGTTCTGTGAATATACATCTAGGAATAGGTGATTGTGGCATATTCTTGGGATCTCCCCTATTTATTTATCGTTGGATAAATAGATATTTTATTGATCCGAAAAGAAGAATACAAGAAGCTATACCCTCGTGAGAAATCCAGACAAAATTAAACAACAGAACAACACCACCAACTGAGAATAGTCTTGAGGTTGTCGTTTAGCCATTCTTGTACTTTATATTTTGCTAACACCTTCGCAAGGAAGGTCAAGTCTTTTTCGGGGAAGACTGATTGGCCTATTTGAATTCCTCTCCTTGGTTGATTAATCTGTGTAAGATTGATACCTCGGTTGTATCCCCTTTTTTTGTTTATCAATATATGTCTGTTTTACCAAAAAAAAATGTTCTACAAGTTTTCCTTTCACATACAAAATCAAACACATGAAATGGATTCCACCCTTTCATCGGATCCCAAATCTCCTAAATGAGATTGGCAAAGTTTCAACCCAATGGGCCCAAAAAGGTTATTGGACCCCACTCACTAAATGGCCCGCAATTGTAGGAAAAAATATTTCTCCTCTCTATACCACCCTACTTCAGAAAGCTAAGACTGCATAGAGGGTTTACTTTCACTATAAAAGGGGAACCCTAGACTTCCATTTCTGCACCTGATAGATCTGAGTAAGTAGTAAATCCGAATCAAAGATGTCCCTTCTCACTTATCTAGTGTTTCTCCTCTTGGGAGTTGTAGCTAGTTTTCACCATTCCCTCGGCCCATTATGACATGAAGCCTTCATCCCCATATGGAAAACCACCATCACCTATGTATAAGCCTCCTCCAGTGATGAAGTAGCAACCACCAGAGCACAACCCATCAATCCCTCCCGTTTACAAGAAGCCTCCTCTAGTGAAGAAGCTACCAACAGAGCACAAGCCACAAATCCCTCCTGCTAACAAGAAGCTTCCTATAATGACAAAGGTAGAGATGCCACCACCCAAACATGCCTCCTTCAATGGAGAAGCCACCAGGGGAACACAAACCACCCAGTACTCCTGTTCAAGCCTCCTCCAAAGCACAAGGCACCTTATAGGCCTGTGTAATTCAAACCCCCCAAAATGAAGAAGCCACCGCTCAAACACAGGCCAGTTCCTAATTAAATGATGCTCAGTTGGAACTATATAAATAAGAGTTATGCTGCAGTTGGTTTGTCAACATTTTTGCAAGTGGTGCTTCAATATGCAAACTTCTCCTACACAAGGGAGGTGTTTATGTCATTTCTCACTGTACGTAGTGTGTTTATCTGTATGAGCCTGTGAAGCATAGCATTTTCTATATAATATGTATGTAAGCCAACCTCTGCAGCTCGATCCATTTATATGTTAGACTACAATATATTTCCTATGTTCTTATGTGTCTACATTATATCCATTCTCATCTTCTCTTCTTTCTGAATTTCTATACTCTACAGTGTTTGGTAGTGGGAAGAGAGAGAGAGAGAGAGAGAGAGAGATATTTTGTTGAGATTGAATGAAATCGGAAGACGTCTGATAGAGATGGAGCTGGATCCTCTCCTCGACAGGGTACCCTCCAAGGGATTCATCACTGTAAATGTCCAGAGGTCTCCTCCCCCTTCTGACTTTCTCCTCCTTGTTCCCAAAACGCATCAGAAGAGATGGAAAACCACGAAGTGCTGCCGGTGCTAGTCCTCGACCGCTCGTAACCATTAAACACCAAACAGGTATGAATGTATTCTCCTCTCTACCTTAGCGGTTAGAACAAAACCTACCAAGGATGAAACATCCTTGAAGGGCAGAGTGGGGAGAACCTCTGGCGGCCATTAGTGGCTGCTTGTAGATGCAGTCACCGCCGTACATTTAGATGGAATCCGAAGGGTAAATCAACATGTACATGTAGGAAGGATACAAGGAAGGAGAACCTAGGGAAGAGACCCAATATGAACACTGGTGAGAACCCCAAGCGTAATGAGACCTGGGAGAATAATCACCGTAATTAAACAACGGAAGTAGATCAGAAATCCTGATTGAGGACACAGTCGGATGGTCATTGGCTGGAATCCGAATCGTCTCCTATGCGTACGGGCATAGGAGAGATGGCGGAGACCATTGGATGGCCGCCAAGTGGAAAGGCAGCCATCCAATGGTGGTATTACCAAATCGTCTTTTTCTTTTTTTCTGTTTGGTAATCTGCCTTTATACTTCTTCTTCTTCTGTTTCTCGTCTCATCCTCCTCTCTCCTCCTCCTCCTTCTTCCTCCTTTCTAAGTCTTTTTTTTTCTTCTTATGGTCTTCCGTCTTCTTCTTCCTCCTCTCTAAGTCTTTTTTTTCTTCTTCTGGTCTTCCATCTTCTTCTTCTGATGGTAAGCACTGCAAGGCAGACGGTGGGGTACAAGATTGAGTTAGGGGAGAGGAAGAAGACCACGTCTCCCTTCCGTACACCGAGGCGATGGTACAAACCGAAAGCGAGGGACCGGATGGAGAGATAAAGTTGCGCGTAGGTGACTCTTCGGTTAGTGGCTGAATCAATGAGTGCGACTCGTGAATCGACGTGGACTGGGTGTGAGAAATGGGAGAGAATGAACGTCGCTGTGTCAAGATCGGGACGACTCGGGATCTGGTGACGGTCACCGAGCTCGTGAAGCGAATGGTAAATGTCAGTAAGGGCGCATAAGCCACTTCCTTTATCGATACTGTAAGACCTACACTCCGTGAACCCGATCTAAACCTTGATTTCATGTCGTAACAGGTCTTCCGATCATCATCGGGCCAGACGGGACGAGCGGATGACAATCAGGTACGAAATCGGACCAACCAGACCAACTTAAGTATGAATTTCATTCATACCGGTCGATGGTACCGGTCTATGGTACCGGTCGACCGGTATGGTCTGCGCAGCAGACTACCAAGATCCGGAATTGGATCTCTACGGGTCCCACTTTCCCAATTCCAAATCATAAGGCTTTCCTAATCCTAAGAGGCTTCCTAAACCTAATTCCTAGCCTATTTAAATCCCTCTAAGCCTCCTAGAATCCCTTCCATTGATCCTCACAAACCCTAGAGAGGAGAAGGAGATTGGAGAAGGAGAAGGAGCTAGGAAGAAGAAGGAAGTGCCGCCATTGCCGTTCGATGACGCTCACCTTACACCAGTCGACGGTAAGTGTTTTGAATCATTCCTCTTACATTGTGATTCTAGGATAGTTAGTATGGTTGGATCAATACCATGCAAAGCAGGTATTGATCTAAACCCTAATTGGCCATTAAACCCTAATTTGTCGTCAAACCCTAGATTCGAGTTCTAGGATGATTATCATAAAAACTAAACTTTAATGAGTTGGAGATAACTCTAACTCAAAGCTCAGACTTAGAATGGATAGGAGAAACCTTGGAAATCCATGGAGATTGATCGACGGCAGTTGAAAAACCTAACGTATGGTCTTCCGGAGACATACCGATCGACCATACTGGTCGCTAGTTTTCCCACAGAGATGCGACCGGTATGTTGCGACCGGTCAGCTCTGAAAGGCTGATTTTGAACTCTGTTGGTTTTTCGATCAACGTGAAATCCTAAGAAACTATTCTAATTGAACCCCAATATAATGTAGGACTCTGTGATAGTACGTTTGGATCTTGCGACGTGGAGCAAGCTATCAAACGAGCGTCAGGTAAGGGAATCTGACCTAAACCCTAATAAATAAAGGACAGTAAAACGTTGTTAATAATAACCCTGAATATATGATGTGATGGTTGTGCATATTCACATGTCATCTTTTATTTCCAGTTATTATTATTGTTCATGCATATTTCATGTGATATGATGTGATTGTTAGGCATGTGGTTGTTTTCGTTGGTGTGTGAAATGGAAATGGCCTGGGGCCTGGGATCATTCCTCACACTGACACCTTTTTGTAGTATTCTATCTTAGCATATTTGGTGCGGGTAGGGCATCAGGGGAAGGTCGTGGTACTGTGGTCTCTGGCATGTGGTCGCTGGCCTGGCCACGATGTTGTGGCACTGTGGTCTCTGACATGTGGTCTCTGGCCTGACCACGATGCTTTAGCTCTATCTCTATGCCGTAGGAAGTTATGTTGGGATAGAGTCTACTTGCTTATTGTTCTGTCTTAGTATGCTTGATGCGGGTAGGGCATCAGGGGGAGGTGTGGCATTGTGGTCTCCAGCCCGGCCACCACGCTCTAGCTCTATCTCTATGCCGTAATGAGCTGCACTAGGATGGAGCCTACAGTGATGACATATAGGATTGGTTAGTTGCGAGCCCAGTTTGCAAGCCCTAGTCAGTAGGGGCTTATGTATTGGTATGAGTGGAGTATCAGGGGAGATAGTGGATGCCTTAGCTCTATCTCTATTCCATGATGGGTGCATGTGGGTCGATGGTGGTGTGATCTATTGTGTGATGCTACACACTCGTGTATAGAAGTGCGGGGGTCTCCAATCCTTTCTATAACACATTGCAAACTTAAACCAGACCATAGCATAAAATGATTGTTACTCATGCATATAATATTGATACACTGTCTGATTGTCTTACTAAGCTAAGTTGTGAGCTCACCCTTTGTATATATATTGTTTTTAGATGTTGATGCAGGTTACATGGTGGACGATTATATGAACGCTCCGACGTATGAAGGTGTTGCTGCTCTGGACGTACAGGCAGGAGAGGACGAGCATGACACTTCATGCGAGTGCCCTTTCTGCGTGTACCTTTGACTTTATTTTATTTGTTTGAGTTATTTTATTAAATTGATGTAAGGATATTTAACTACGTTTGGAATTTGGATAATGAAATATTTATTTAAATTTATCAATAGAATACTCAGTTCATTTATTTAAAAACTTTCGCTGTATTTATTATATTCTGATTGTGGTTATGTGCAATGATTTGTATGAGTGGACACGGTCTTATTGAGATCCTGGTGTGAACCGTTGGTTCAATGACAGTTCACTCCACCATTCTGGTTGGTTCAGAATTGGGGTGTGACAGATATCGTCTCCCGTCATCATGCTTGAATTGATGAAGCTGAAACTAAATAGTTTCTAGCTATGGCGTGGACGTGTAGAGGGGAGATGAAGTGATAACCAGATCAACGAGGATAAATAGGTTCTTCTATTCAACCATACACACAGTGATTGTGTTTTGCTGCAACTGATAAAGGGGGAGATCGATGACTATTTCAAAACAGTGGGCTGCTGCAAGTAGAGCGAAGTCGACGAAATTTTAATGCAATAAATTGCAGAAAAGTCTTATAAGACTGCAGCAACTCATTAATTTAATCCGAATGAAGAAAAAAAAATTAGTAGAAGAGGAGGAAGAAGAAGACGGAAGACCAGATGAAGAAAAAAAAAATTAGAGAGGAGGAAGAAGAAGACGGAAGACCAGAAGAAGAAAAAAAAAGACTTAGAAAAGAGGAAGAAGGAGGAGGAGGAGGAGAGAGGAGGATGAGATGAGAAACAGAAGAAGAAGAAGAAGTATAAAGGCAGATTATCAAAAAAAAAAAAAAAAGTCGATTTTGTAATACCACCATTGGATGGCTGCCTTTCCACTTGGCGGCCATCCAATCGTCTCCGCCATCTCTCCTATGCCCGTACGCATAGGAGACGATTCGGATTCCATTGGCTGCATGTCTGGCTACCTGTTACGAGCAGTTGGATAGAATAGCAGACCAAATAGATCCCTTGGGAGCTGTCCAGATGCATGACTGTTACGACCGGAGCTACAATCAGAAAACCCCAAATAGGCCACTAGAAGTGTCCGGTCACCAAGTTTGATCGTGTGACTGTTGCGACCGGAGCCACAACTAGACCATTCCAGAGGGCACAATCGGAGGTCCGGATGAGGGATTGGCTGCGGATGGCAGCTGGAGCCCTACAACCGGACCAAACCTAGAAAGGGTGAATAATTCAGAACTTAACCCTGAATCATCCACCCTCTCCACATGACCAAAGAATATACCTAGGAGTGCAAAACAACGGTAGAATCCATTAATGACCAAACTAAATAATAATAACTCAAAGTTTTACTACAGGTGACAATGTGAGCATGTAAGGGAAAGCCTCTGATGCTCAGAGGGAGAGTAGTTCTCACCTACCAAGTGAGGGATAGTTTGACCTTATTTTATGGAGAGTTTCTAATGAACCTTGCTTGTTTGTGTTACATTTTGTATGATAACATGCCATCTAATAACTACTATAACTCCTCATGCATTTGCATTATTTATTGTTGATATGATGTTTGGCTACATGATGTCTGGTTATGTCATGTGGTACCACGTGACAGAGTGGAGGGGATCTTGGGTACTATGTGGCCATTACTTTGCGTCTCGAGTGCCCTAGTAAGGGAATATATCCATGGAGGGGAGTTGGATGGTCCAGGGAGAGAAGCGGACCGATCTCTATTGGGGTATGGCCATAGTAGTATTGTTGACACGTATGATTGGTTAGTAATACATTCCTATGCTTTGCAACCCTAGCCAGTAGGGGGTTAGGTACTAGTATAGGTTCATGAATGAGGGGAGCAAAGAGATGGTCATGGTGGCATTATCTTGTGTTCAGTCCTATCCCCAGAGAGGACCTACTTGTTAGGAGGTGTGGGGAGTGACGGTATAACCGGGATACTGCCCTCTCCCTTCACTCATATGGGAGTTTCTACCCTCAGATGGTGTGGCGGTTCTTTATTTTAGCGCATTGCATCAATACCAGCATTATTGCTTGCTTGCCTATTCTATCTCTCACTGAGCTCGTGTTGGTGAGCTCTATGTATGTTTTTTTTTTTTAGATGTTGATGTAGGTACTATAGTTGTTGACTATGTGGAGTCGCCAACTGTCTCTCGTTTCACATATCTAGATGGGCCGGTGACCAAAGTAATTTCACATGGTAGCACGTGCGAGTACGACACATGTGTCTTTGAGTAGACGCAAGTGCATGGTCTGTTAGTTAATTAGTTCATTGAAACTTCTAGTGGTCGTGAGCCTAAGATGAGTTTATCTACTGGACGTATGTCTGTGGATATTTCATTATGTCTTGATAAGATGATGTAAGACTTAAATATTAATTATTTATTATTAAACCTCAATTTATTTATTAAAAAAATGCTTCCGCTATTCTTATTATTTTTTATTTTGGTTACTCGTGTGTTGGATGTTAACGGTTTAGTGCTGGTGTATACGGCTTCGGACTGGATCTTGGGATTGGACTAGGTTGCTTACAAGCGTTATAGTCACACATCTGAGATATTTAAAACGGGGTGTGACAATAACCACCGTACGTTACCCTATCTTAGTTTAGTTGCAAAACCTTAGAAACTAACCCTTCAATCAAATATCTATATTACAGTGAGTCTCTACTTTTTGTTTTAGGAATATCAACTAATAAAGAAATTAAAAACAGCAAAGAGAGAGATCTAAAGAGAGAGAAAGAGAGAAGAAAAAGTTCTTGTAATATAATCATAAATGGATCCTACTACAATTGTTTAACACAAAGAACAACGTATTCAAAGGGTGCGATCATCAACTTGTTGGAGTAGCGCTTCTGTTAAACGCAGTAGTTCCCCTCACCAAGGTGACATAGTGATATCATGACCTTCCCTAGATTGATATGAGGGCTAGGGGGATATTTGGAATGCGGTAGTAGGCGACGTGGCTTTATACGATTAATTGGTAGCAGTTTCAATCAAATGACGCTCAGAGATAATAGTGTTGGGTGATTCCAAACCAACCAAGTCTGATGCAGTGACATAGCACATGTGAGTAGTATTATATAATACCAACCCAAATACCAATATGCTCAGAATCACATAGAAACATCCTTCCATCGCAATCTTTCTTCCTTCTCTATTCTTCACTAATCAATTTCATAGTATATATATATATATATATATATATATATATATATATATATATATATATATATATATATATATATATATATATATATATATATATATACACACACACACACACACATACGAAACATGATGAATATAGCAGCCCCATCAAGTATCAAACATGAAATAAACTACTTAAGAATCCACACCTTTCTTTTCTACCTAGTGAAGACTTAGGTGGCAATATGACTGGATCATAGATTTAAAACTAAACCAGAGGCCAAATTGAAAAGTTAAAGAGGAGAAGTTTCCTATTTTTTTGATAAGTAGGATTCTAATTTTCAAAAATTAAAAAAAATTTAACTAGAGAAGAAGGTTAACTATGGTTTAAGACTTCTTAATCTTGTGTGATGACATGACAATATAAACGGTTGAGAGCAATCCCGATATTAGCTGTTATGCTCTCCAACATTTCTCTCTTTTATTTATTTATTTTCGATAGGTCGGCCCCAAAGAGATTTAAACTCATGACCTCTTAATTCTGAAGTGTTGATTTTTACTACCTGAGCTATCCCCTTGGGGTTAACATTTCTCTTTTTTAACTGGCCCCATTGATTTTAATTATGATCAAAGTTATTTTATTAAAAAAAAAAAAACAATTATGAGAAAGAATAAAGACAATCTACATGGTGACATAAACCTGATTTTAATTGTTGGTAGGCATGACTCACGAGGCCCAAAAGACTTCATGCTTTCGGTGCAAAGGTAATGCTTTCTTATACCTCCAAGTCAAAAGAAAATAATAAAGACAATCGCCCATAATGTGTCCATAATGTGAAGAGGTTGTTTCCATCTTTTTTTATCAATGACCATTAAATTGTAATATAATAACTTTACCATCATACAAACAATACTTTACCATCACACAAACATTGATTTTAATTATTGGAAAAAGACAATTATCTCCCTTGTACTATAGTTTAATGACAGTTAACCTCCAAAGTTTCAGAAAAAATACAAATGTCTCCCCTAAAAACACTTCTAAAATGCAAATAGACCCACGTTGGGATTTTTCCTTAATGACCAAATTAACCTTGAACCAAGAATGAAGCAACTCAGCGTACTCAGTCTGCCCTTCGTCAATCTTTTGCAGTTGCAAAACCAATGGCCGCCTATTAATGGGGAACGAGAGAGGAAGAGAGTGTACAAAATTAAAAGGAGATCGAAAGTGGGGTATCCAAAATAATCTGGATGAAGATTCTCCGAGCGTAGTTGAGGTTTCTAGATTCGGATATAGCAAGGAAGGAGATGAGCTTGCTGATGGCCAGATTTTCGTTGAAGAGACGGTTTCAAAGGAGGAATGCATGAGCTTGCTTGGTTTTCTTTACCGTGGTGCAGTGTTTCCTGAGCCAGAGCCAGTCCGTGGAAAGATGCTTTATCCATTTTGAGGAAAAAGAGATCATCACGCCATTAACACTGACTGATTCACAACCCTCGGATCTGAGTTGAGAACTAGATCCCAATTTTAAAAATTATGCACTATCTTCAACCTTTGGAAGTGAAAAAGTTGAAAACTGAGTTTATAAATTCGTCATCATCTGCCGAGCCGTCTCCTTCTCCTCTTGTTGTTGTTATTCTTAGATCCTTGTCTCCTTGTCCCACCCAGTTAGCCGGCCGGTGTAAACCTTTGATATTCTTTTTTTTTTTTTTTTTTATATTTTTTTGTAGAATATTTATTTCTGTAACATAATGAGAAAGAGACTTCTACCCATTTCTTTGTTTTTCTTTGATTGACTGGTTTCAATCACTGTCAATCTCTGTTCTTGATCTACTGGTTTCATCAATAGATCTGCTTCTCCTACTCGTATCAATCTCTATGGATACTTTGCGTATTCTATTTGTTTTTCAATCAACCGATCTCCATCTCCTAGCAGATCGATTACTGTCTCTCCTCATAATCAGGATCATCAAGAAGCAGAGTAATCCTCTGTCTGCTCCATCGTCTTCGGGGAGGACTTGTATTTGTTCGCCAATGAATCATCCTGGTTCGTTTTGTTGGTGTCTACAAAAAGGAGACGATTTATCTGCTAGAAAGAGGTCTTGCCCAAGGTCGGACCCTTCTTCGTATCTTCATTCCGACTTATTCCGGAAGGGATGATTTTGATCGCTTTCGCAGGCTTGACTGGGAGGAGGCAGCCTTCCAGAGTCACAGCCTGGGCTTCCATCCTTTTGGATTTGTCGATGCTGCTTGTTTCTAGGTCGGCTTTGCAGAAAGAATTGTCTCTGCAATTGAAAACTAAACCGAAGGTTCAGACATCAACCCTGACTCTCATCGGATTTGGACCTAATCATTATCCCAGACTCTGTTTTCCAGATTCTCTTTTGATAGTTTTTTTTTTTTTTTAATGGTACATGATTGAAAATTTGAACTCTGTTCAGGGGTAGAATCGTCTATAGAAAAATTTACTTTTACACTATTAAATGCCTTTTTCCCTTTAATTATTAAAGAATAAAAGCAACCTAGTGGGTCCATTGATACAAAAAGTCTTCAGGCCCAAAACACTTATTTAATTCCACTCATAAAACAACAACAACAACCACCACAATAGCAAGCAACAAATAGCTGCCTGTATGAGCGTCAAGTATGCATTTCAATTCTAAAGGTCAGGATTCAATTGATGCAGAATAAGGAAAAGTAAAGAGAAGCACTGAGTCCCACGAAAAACCAAACCCATGAAAATTTACGGCCTCTGTAATCGATCTGAAACCCCTCTTCATTCTCCTCCTTCCTCCCTGGAACTACACTGAACCTGTGAAAATAAGCCTCTGTCTAGACCCTATTTATGTATTATTTTTTGCATGTAAATGTGAGATATGATTTACAAGAGTGCTGCATAGTATGCATTAAAATGGTTCTCTGATGGAGTTTCATGGCAAAGCTTTGATTGTTATACAACAGTTTGAAAACTAATCTTCTGAATTGCCCGAATGTCTGAAAGAATAAATTGAAAATTGCTTGTTGACTCGTTGAAGAGATGTGCATAGCTAAGTGATTAAGAATGTCCATTTGAACAAGAATCTTATGTCAAAACATTCATTCGAGGATCTTAAGGCAAAGAGCCAACAAATCATACTTCTAGAAAAGCATGTTGAAGAGCATGAGAAGCAACAGTAGTTTGCTGGTGAAACAATGATTTCGTTCTACGAGGATGGCAGTAATCTTTCCCCCATTAAAATATTGAGGTTGGCAACTAGAGGCAAATGGATGGGTTGAGCAAGTAAGGGGGAGATACGATTTGAGTTGGGGTCATCTGCATATATATGCATGGAGAATCCATCACTGTCAATGTGGTATGGGACTCACCTCTAGAATATAAGATCTACTGGATATGGATGGTGATAGGATCCCAGGGAAATACAAGTACATACTGGAGAACCATTCTTATCCGATTTGTTTATAAAACCCTTCAAATAAGGGGGTTTGAAAGATCTTTGATATGGTAGCTAGGAAGGAATAGGGATTGGATGGAAGACGTAGAAAACACGAAGAATTGAAAGATCTTTGATATCATATAACATTTGATACACGAGTTAGGTAGGAATAAGGATTCGCTGGAAGATTAAAAAATCCAAAAAATTGAACAAATCGCTCGCATTCTGATCAGCAAAGATGACATCCATTTTCAACAGACTACGAAGCATCACGGAAGCTCATGATTCACGAAGGATCAAAACACTTTCTACTGTTATAGTGACATTTTAGCTCTTGAAAAATCCAAAAAGAGTAAAGCCACAAATTGAAGTACTGATGGATTTTTTTTTTTTTTTTTTTCGATAGATAGGCTGAGAACTGATGGATTGATTACCCCTAGAGTGGCTTAAAATTTCATTTTCCTTGTTCAGGGGGGGTCTAGACCATAGTTTTAAAACTAGTCCAGAGGCCGAACCGTAAAGTTACCCGGCTCCAAAACCATCCAATTTTGACCGTTTGAATAAAATAATAAAGAAGATAAAATCTGACAAACAGAACTCAGTGATAAGTGAATGGTATTGAAAACCGTGGGAGTTCAGTTCAAGGCTTTAAACTTACCCTTGATGCCTTCATTCGTTTATCTTCTGTCCCTTCATTACAATTACTACTACTACTACTACCAAGGTTTTAAATCTAAATATCTGATAAAATATCGATCATTTGGAAAATCGGTTTGATTTCGAATCAGGTCGGTTGATATCAATCAGTATTATTACTCTGATATAGCTAAAAAGTCATCTTTTTGGAATTGGTCTCATCCCATGACATGAATTGATTATTGTTCTATTAAAAAAATTAAATTTATTTTTAGTAACCATGGATGATTATCACATGACATTACTATTCATTTGATGATTGACAAGTATTATGGAATATTAAAAAAATTAAAATAATAGACATTGGAACGGTCGATCTGGGACAATATCGGAGCAATCCTCAAAATCTATCACGAATTCGCCAATTCGACCTATCCAATATCCATTACTTGAACAGCAACTATTATCAATATTATTTTTATTATTCTTATTTATTTTTAGGGAAAATTTCCCCCACCCTCTCAATTTTACCTTCAATTCATGCAATCCCAAATTTTTTCAATAATTTCACTCACACCCAATAAGTTGTGAAATATGTATCATACAGTCCCGACTTACTAGATTGATTTGTTAAGTGATGATGTGGCAATGTTAGAAATTATATAATGCCAAAATTACCTTTTAGTAATATTAATTTATTATTTTAACCTTTTCGTATTTGTTTATCGATCTATCGGAGGATTCCTGAACCAAACCATAACAAGGTGCTGATTTTTTCCTTTCCTTTCCTTCTTTCATGGGTAAAACAAGTTGGTCATTTTCCCCAAACCAACAGAACGAATCCAGCCCCAAACCCTACACCTAAGTCTCACCTTGCCAGGATACAACCAAATCAATCAGATAAAGAAATCCAAATCCATGCATGCTCAAAAGAAACAACAGAACCAGATCAAAATCGCCAAATAGATCGATATATAAAAATCAATGACAAATGCCAAAACACAAGATACTTAGGAAACGGATTTTACAGTAATCGGAAAGGGAGAAGAACTTAGGAACCGCTGACGCAAAGTTTGTTCCCTATAGGTAAATATTATTTCTTTCTTATTTATTTATTTTAAACATAAATCTATGGTTTTTACAATGAGGGTAATATAGAAATTTTCCTTATTTTTAATATACATTCCTTACATTAAATTAGCAGCCCAATTAAGCTTGCGGGTTTTCTCATTGTTAGGGAAAATAATGGTTAACTGATGTATCCAATCGTAGAAAGGAGATTTCAGAAGGTAAACCACGTGGCATCTATCCATGGCACTGGAAAGAGGGTATTGTGGTAAATATTGGAGGAAGCTCATGTTCGACCCTCCAGTCTGACTCGGACAGGACGTGACAGATTGACAAGGGTGGTTGGGCCATTAATGGATTGTCATTAAATGGCCATAAATGCTGACAACAACCATTAATGGAAGGTATGCTGATCTAACTCGTCGATTCGTAAAATCTCGGTTGAAATCGACTGGACGGCGGAATATTACTTGATAAAAGCACTATGACAGAGACAATGTTTGGTAGATAACGGGAACATAACCAAAAAAGGGGTCGAAAACAATCCAAGGGGGTCGAAAGGTGGCTAACGTGACGTTATAACACTAACTAGGGGGTCGTAGGCCTGTCAACCTACTATGTCCTAAATAGCTAATAATCGAATAGTGACAGCCATGAGACATCAGACCTAAAAAAGAAATGTTCACACTTTTGGTGAATCTATATATATATATATATATATATGTAACATAAAAACATGCGGACATACACTGTTGGAATACAAGGGAAAACTCTTTCTCTCCATCCTGTTCTCTGTCTCATACCTTAGTTGCCTTCGCTTCAGTTATTTTCATTTATCCAATTTCATGGTGACAAAAAGGAACTTCTTTGAACAACCATACCTTAGAGAACCCTTTGTTTGAAGAAGGAGCTCCAGTGTTTCATTGCGTTCCATATTGTCTGTCTTGATTAATCCCCTTACAGATTCGAGCGACAACACTCATGACTAAAGTTAATTCAAGAAAAGAAAAAAAAAATCAACATATAGCCACTTAAATCTTGAATAGACAACTCCATGCATGTGTATTCTTTACAAGAGTCCATCACCATTCATATCTAGTGGGTCCTACACTTTAGTGGTAAGTTCCACACACATGAACTGTGATAGATTTTGGGCCATGAATTAATAGAAAAAAAAGGAAAAAAAACAGTTGCCTTCCCCTGTAGTATGCCTAAATGACAAATGCCTCCAAAAGTTTCTGGAAAAGACAAACATCTCTTTTTTTTTAATGGTGTTGAAGTGATTTTTTTTTTCTATCAAAAAAAAAAAAAAAAAGAAGTGAATTTTTCTATGGAATCTACCCCTGAATATTTTATTACTTTAAAAATCTATTAATGTTAAAAAATTACTATAACCCTCATGTCAAAGTAACAGTCCGTTTAAAACCAACAGTCCAAATTGGATCCGAATCTTGATAGGCGATATCTGTCGCAACCTTGATCCAACGGTTAAAAAAAAAAACGCTTGTAAGATAAGGATTTTACAACAATATAGAATCAACACAGAAAACCCCCTTCTTCTTCCTCTTCTGTTGCTCTTCCAAATATGATCCAGATGTTGGAATTTTTAATACAAATTAGGGGTTTTCTCATGGGATTTCCCATGAACCCTAACGAAACCACCACATAGATAACTAGAATACAATGAGCATTAAAAGAGATGATAGAACACATACCATTTGTTGTAGATTGATTTTCGACCGTTTCCTGTAGCTTGAATGCTTCGATTAGAGTCTTCCATAGCCTCGTTGGGATCCCTTTTTCCTCTGTGCTTATGGGAGCAATAGAGAGATAAAAACCAATGGCTGTGGGACCCTAACCATTGTATTTATAATACTATCCCTAACCCAGAACCATTTCCACAGTAGACCGAGTTAGTAGCCTCTAACCAGTGACGAACCAGACCTGAACTGATCAAACCAGTAATTGAACTCCCACTTAACAACTGGTTAGGTAATTGATCAAGTTCACAGAACAGGAATCTAACACCGGATCCATTGAAAACCCCATTTTTTCTTCTTCTTCTTCTTCCTCTTTTGCTGCTCCTCCAAACACGATCCGGATCTATAGAAACCCCCCTTCTTCTTCTTCTTCCTCTTCTGCTCCTCCAAACACGATCCAGATCCGTGGGAAGTTGAAATGTCGCATTCAAATCTTTTGGAAAAAAAATTTAGAAGACCTGTAACAGAAAAGAATTCATAATACAGAGTTTTGCACTAACTGTTTGTTCGTTTGGAATGCTCGTTTGGAATGTTCCCAATTCCGGAGAGAGCGAAAGAGGAGAAAGGGGGTTTGTATCAAGTGATCAGTCACCAAGTCACCAGCAAGAAAAGTATTGAGGTAGGTTAGATTCTGATTTTTTTTTTTTTTTTTTTGGGGGGGGGTAAAATTAAGACTCTGATTCTAACATATAAATAACAGTTTTAGGATCAAAACTGATCCATTAGTGATTTGATTCTGACTGTAAAAGAGAAGGAGATGGAGACGATGAGCATATAGGCGGATCCCAGATTAGCAGATAGAATCCAAAGATGGATGAAAGAAGAAAAAGTATTTTTTTTTGAATGCTTTTCTCCTTTCTCTCCTCTGCACATCACCCACGACTTCTCTGCACCTTATTGGCGACCTGATTTGGAGATAACAAATACAAAAGCCAATATCGCATAGAGAGGAATCTGCGATATTCAAGGAATGGAAGATAATTTTCAAAATAAAAAAACTAGGGAAAACGAATGGAGTTCATAAAAATGTTGTTTTGATCTGGAATCCGCTCCGCTCTGCTCCTTGTTCTTGTCATATTTCTTGCAAATCACATTGTCACAGAATAACGAGAGCTCTGACATTAAAGATGAAACTGTGAAGGAAAGCAAGATAATGGAAAAAATGAAGGAACAAAGGAAGATGAAGACGATCTAAGTTTCTGTGTTGATTCTATATTATGGTTGCAGAGGGTAAAAATGGTACCTCACCCTTGTAAAGGGTTAATTTTATCATTAAAATAAATTTGACCTTTCACCATCCGTATCTAATGGAATATTTCTAATGACGTGGGTCTATTTGTATTTTAGTAGTGTTTCTAAGGAGGCATTTGTCTTTTCTAAAAACTTTTGAAGGTATTTGTCTTTTAAGCATACTACAAGGAGGCAGTTGTCTTTTTTCCTAAAAAAAAATGAAGAGAAATTGTAATTTTTTTTTCCTTTTGCATTTCTTGGTATGTTTGATTGGTTTTGAAGCCGATGGGATGGAAAAGTAGCAATTTCCCTTCACTTTTTCTTCAAAATTTTCTCAAATTTGGTAGGATTTTGAAGAGGAAGGGATGGGAAATAAAGAGGAGATTAGGATTTTATTGAACAACAAACATTTCTACCCCTAAATTCAAATATTTTATTCATTATTCATTCACATCTCATTACCTCTCCATCAACCAAACAAGGTCTAAAGGATTTGTTTTCTTCAATGAGGCTTCACACATGGACTCCATTATTAGATGGAGCAAATTCCATCATTGGCCAATCGCAGCCTGGAGCAGCCTTATATTGCTATAGATTTGTTTTGATTTTTGAAATCAACCACAACCTAATACACCAACAAATCAACAAAACTCTATACATCTCGTTTTCTTGGATCAGATGTAATACTTCACCATTTCACTACCAAGTGTTAACCGTCGTAAGTTATCCTATCTTAGTTTAGTTGCAAAACCCTTGAAACTTTCAATCAAATCTCTGTATTACACTGAGCCCCAAATTATTGTTTTAGAAATATCAACTAATAAAGAAATTAAAGACATCAAAAAGAGAGATCTAGAGAAAGAAAGGGAAAAACGAGATATAATCATATATGGATCTTATTACAACATTTTCAACTCAGAGAACAATGTCTTCAAAGGGTGCCATCATCAATTTGTTGGCGGAGTAGCTTTTTGGCGATTGCAGAAGTCATTCGGACCAGGCGAAGGACATATTATGTAGTTCCACCTACTATTGACATGAGGGCTAGGGGGATCATATTTGACAGGCCGTCGTCGACGAGGTGACTTTATACGATTGGAAGCAACTTCAACCAAATGACGCTTGGAGATAATAGTGTTGGGTGAGTCCAAATCAGCCAAGTTTGATGAAGTGACATAGCATATGTGAGTTGTGTTATATAATACAAACCCAAATACCAACATACTCAGAATCATATAGGAATAGAATCTTTCCATTGCAACCTTTCTTCCTTCTCTCTTCTTCACTTATCAACTTAATAGTATATATATATATATACAAGAAACAAGAAAAATAAAGCAGCCCTATCAAGTATCAAACATGTAATAAACTGTGTAAGAATCCATGCCTTTCTCTTCTACCTTGTAATGATTTAAAGGTGGCAAATATGACTGACTCACGAGGTCAACACCTCAATTTTTCAAACATGGCGGTCTAAAACATATTTAATATCAAGACATGTATCAATATTTTGATCAGTAATGATGAGATCCATTTTCAAGAGACATATCATGGAAGCTGACAAAAGACCCAACACGAATCTGGTAAGAGTTTAATTAATACGATAAAACCGATCTGGTTTGATTAGTCATACGGTATGAGATAGGTTTGATAACTCTAATTCTATTATGGGAAAGATATTAGGGTTACAATAATATTCTATAAATACTGGGTTAAAGTCCATATAACCATAAGAAGCATTTTCTCTGCACCCATTGATAAGAGATTGGGGCTATCCTCTGGAGACTGTAGAAGACTATGATTGAGGGATTTCGATCAAAGCTTGAAAACATAAAGGAAGATCAAACTCAAAGAAGTATGTGGTTACATTATTGATTATATTTATTAGGATTGAGGAGCACGCAAACAAGAAGATTTACGTGGTTCAACACCCCATCAAGGGATGCCTATGTCTATACCAAAGATAGATTTCTTCATTCCCAAGAAAAGTTTACAATCTCCACCTGACAGGCTTGTCTCCTTTGTCAGTTTTTTTCTAGGTTTTTTCACATAGAGATAATATATAGGCAAACCTAAAAACCCTAATCCCCACACAATTATCGATTTATCCCCGTATATATAGTAGACCCAAACCCTAATACAAGTACAATCCTAGTAGCCGTGCGAACCCCACTGAATACAAATACCAAACCTAACAAATCTCCACTTGGCTTGGATTCTACAAACCACCTTGAAGAAGAACCCGTTGATATTGATTCTATAAACATATATTTGCCAAACTGCTACATCCAAACCGGCATAGCCCACACCCCATTCGGGTGTCCAGTACAGCTCACCGCCGTACGATGTGATGTGACTCCTTCTCTCCCACTACTGTAGCATCACCGAAAAGATCACCGTCACTCACAGTCCTCCTGTAACTCTAGTTGCACCTAGAACTCGAGTTTCTCACCTTTGCACTTCCAATGTAGACCTAGAGATCCGACTCATCGTTCCAACCCATTAGTCTTCCTTTGCCCCGCGGTGCGACATAAACTGGCCATTATGCGCACTGTGCTGGGATTTAAACCTACCGTCAGATCCCAGAGAAAACCTCCTCGATCTGACCAGATCCACGAATAGTTGTCATCGCCCCATTAATCCAATCAGGATCTCTCATCCGTCGCTGACTATCTGCTCGACTAGCAGTAGCTACGCCTTTACCACGGTTGCCATTTGATGAAACATGCTCCAAAACCACCCTGGGAAACCCTCCCCCACATGCACTAATGGATTTGACCCCCTATTTGACACACTACACCAGGCCTTGTCCAACCCGACAATAACCCTTGCTGCATCCGTCGATCCGTGGGATCCCCTACTGCATCACTATTTGGCCCTGCAACATCAATCGTCCTCTGCTTGGATCTAGATCGCAGAATCACATGCGATAATAACCTCTCCACATGCGATAATACCATCGCATTGTTCTGCAATTTGAGATGCCCCACAATCGCATCTGATAACTCTCTCGCATGAGATCTCCATCCCAATTCGAGCTCTATCATCCCAGGCATCACAGATGATGCCCCACGATCTTTCTGCATCACTCGGCGATCATCATTCCTGTGGTTTTCCACAGCCACATGCGATGACAGTTTTCCAGATCCAACCACTAACAACTACACCACAACCATAATCGGATCAGCCATCACTCCCTCTACAGCCGCCTTGGCTTCTCCTCCTGAAAGACAACCAGAGATTGCCCGAGCTCCTGTAGCAGGGATCGCATAAACCCAAAAAACATGATCCCCTATCAATGCTCCATCTGCCAAGAACTTCATCACCTGACTCACAGTATCTCCCACAATCGACAACTGACAATCGGTGGCCACAAAACAAACCGGCAACGATCGTGCCACTGGAGATCTTCTTCTATAAAATTCTATTTAGCCGCAACGTTTTGCAAATCCCGCAAGACTCGTTGATCCCCTTCCAAGGGCAATCCAAACTTTTTTTTCTTTAAACTTGCAATGATTACTATGAAAAAGTGACAGAGAAAAAAAATAAATAAATAAACTCACTTACATTTTAATGACGGTTGAAAGTTGAAACAATCCCCACCGTTTTACTTTTCAACCTCCTTTTTTTTTTTTTTAATTTTCTTTGTCTCTCTTGTAATATGCACAAGAAAAAAATATTTCTAACCTACACTTTTCACTTTTGAATCGATAATTTCACAGGAATAGAATGTCTTGTATTTCATCCCATGGGTTTGTGAGCTAATTCCGTCACATGAGGTTAAGATTATATGGGTATTTCAGTTAATATCCTTATGTAGGTTTTGTTATGAATTGATGGCGAATGAATTCTCTACAAAACGAGAGTCACGAGGATGTAGCACTATGGATCTTTTCTTTTTTATCATATCAATAAAGCAAGGATTTTCTAACAAAAAAAAATAAAAAATAAAATCCTATTCTCCCTTGATGGTAAAGTAATTATCTTTTCACTATGGACATTGTTGCTACTGATTTTGGTCTGGTGTTCCTGATGATGGTATCTGTCAATAAGAAACGAACAAATAATAAAGGGGGAGGGTTGGATAATCTTGTGGCCACTCCGATGCCTGAGTCACCCTTTATAGTGGTAACAGATTCAACTCGAGAATAAAGAGTACCAAGTTCAAGTAGGGTGAGGTTCAAGTAAATTGACGAGAGAGAGAGAGAGAGAATTCAAAGTAGGATCCGTATACCTTCGTTTTGGGGGTGGGGTATATATAGAGTGACACTGAGTGGCGTGGAATTAGTAGAGGTTGCAGTTGTGCGACTATTGAGGTATATCCCGAGTTATTTGAGGTAGTTAGCATCATGGATGGATTGGGTAATGCATCCATCCATTATCCCTGAATGTAAGGGTTGTGCGAATGTTATGTCTGATCACAATCTAATTGTCCACTCATAGATAACAGTTCCTTGATCTACGCTTGATGATGGGGTAGTGGATTTACACGTGTGACTTAACCTAACCGATTTATCTCAATTATTCATACTTATCTTGACATTGTGGGAGCTATGAGGCTTAGATTTCGACACGTATCCCGTGAGAGAGATAAACGATTGATGTAAGTACAAGTGCCCTCTTCTAGTTGACTGCCTTTATCGTGGTCCTAACAAACGTGGACCAAAAATCTTATCAAACTACACTAATCTTTGCATTTTATTATTATTTATTTCTACTTCGTTTTAATTTTCTGCATCCATCGTGATTAGAATTCAATTATTCCATGTCTTGAGTGGGACAAGATTGGGTGGGCTTCGAATATGCAAGTCTTTCCTTGGTCCCAACTTCCAAGTAGCCTGTTTTCCTTTTTCTGAGTTTCTGGTAATAAAGCTTAAGACATCGTTTTAGACCAAATCTCCATTGTGTTGATTTATAATGATGGACCTCAACTTTTTCATCTGATTGATTATTATTATAAATACCATCTCATAATTACTAAATTACCTAATTTTGCCCTCCTTGAGCCGTGTGGCATCTGCTCTCCAATTGTTTAGCATGTAGATCAGGTGGTCAGGCTAACTCAATTAAGCATTTACTGGGTCTAACTAGATTTGGGTTTTGTGGGATCACTGCACTGGTTTACCTGATCAGGGCTTAATCTGAGTTTGGGAGTAAGTTGGGAGTTTTCCCAAAATGTTCATGTCCATTGATCTTTAGAAAAGAATTTGGGCTGGGCTTCGTCATTTAGGCCCAACTATAACCACTTTTACTTTCCCTAAACTAAGTCGATGACACCTTTGACAGGAATTTGGTATCTTAGTTTAGTTGCAAAACCTTGGAAACTTTCAATCAAATATTTGTATTACGCTGAGTCCCTATTTCTTGGGGTAGGAATATCAACTAATAAAGAAATTAAAGACAGCAAAGAGAGAACGAGATTTAGAGAGAGAAAGAGAGAGAAAAACATATATGGATCCTACTACAACTTTATGAAATCATAGAACAATGTCTTCAAAGGGTGCCATCATCAACTTGATAGAGTAGCGCGCTTTTGTGGATCGACAGGCTAGAAGGTCTCTTTATCATTCGAAAGCTGTTGCCATAAGTGTCAATCCGTGTTGTGAATCGTTGGATTGCGGGTTGGGCTAGGAGGATGTACGAAAAGCCGTCGTCGACGATGTGGCTTTATACAATTGGAAGCAGCTTCAACCAAATGAAGCTCTAAGATAATAGTGTTGGGTGAGTCCAAACCACCCAAGTTTGATGCAGTGACACAGCTCATCTGAGTAATATTATGTAATACCAACCCAAATACCAATATACTCCGAAGCACATAAAAACGCCCTTCCATTGCAACCTTTCTTCCTTTTCTACTCTCCACTTATTAACTTAGGTCGCTCTTGTAGTCGATCTAATTTATATATACAGGAAAGAAAAAAAATAGTCCTATCAAATATCAATCAAGTAATAAATTGCTTAATATTCCATGCCTTTCTTTTCCGCCGAGTAAAGTCTTAAAGGTTGAAATATGACTCAACACCTCAAAAATTCAAAAAATATGGTTTGAAAGAATTAGAGAAATCAACCCTCCGTTAAGCAATGAATGATGAGATCCATTTTCAAGGAAGCATCATAGAAGTTGACAAAAGACCCAGCAGTAATTGTATTCAAATCCTCTCTTGCGGTCCTGTCGTCTGTCAAGGGTCGGATTTCAGTCGGCTCACCCCCCAATGTATTGGCAGGCAGCCAGACTGAACACAGCTCCCTTGGATCGACGACAGGAGGTTCCTGCCACAGGAGACGATTTGGATCCGCAATGACTACTCCGAATGACAATTTTTACATACCACAAGATTCGTTCATTTTTGAATATAGAGGATGAAGAAGAAACAGCAACGGTCAGGATCTTCTATCAAGTCACAACCATGTATTAAATATAGCAAAAAATTCTTGGACTCTCTTTTCTACGAAATTAATAGGCATGAGGTGACAACTTCAAAAATTCAAAAAAGACGGTATGAAAGGTCTTTAATATCATTACGTTTGATAGACGGGGGGAGGTGGGGTAGGAATTAGGTAGGATCCAATAGGTTGAAAGAAGGACGTAGAGAACACGAAGAATCGATGAAATCAACATTCTGATCAGCAAAGATGAGATCGATTTGGATCCGTATCCTGTCCTCCCAGTGGTTTTGGGAGGACAATGACAACCTGTCCTGGATAGTCGCCACGTGGCTCTCAGTAAATCTGAGACTCACGTTCGAGCTGACACCTAGCCGACAAGACGAGCCGACAGGGGTTGTCGGCTCAGACGTGAGTCTCGGATTCAATCGAGAGCCACGTGGCAACCATCTAAGATAGATTGCCGCGTCCTCCCAGAATCACTGGGAGGAGACGATGTGCATCCGATCGAATTCCAATAGACAGGGAAGAATGTGATAAAAGACCAAACGCGCGCTTTCTATTACAAGTGACATTTTTAGCTGTTACAGAAAAATACAGAAAGAGTACACAAGCCTGTTGCAATAGAATGGCTTAAAATCTCCCTTTCATTCTTTAGGGTGGTTTGGACCATGGTTTCTAAACTAGAGCAGAGGCTGAACCGAAAAGTTATCCGGTTTTGATTCCATCCAATTTCAACGGATAAATTTTAATATAATATAAAAGTTGCAAATAAAATTAGAAAGATAAAATCTGACCAACTAAAGGGTGATAAGGGAAAAAAAAAAAAAACCCTCACAGTAGTTGGAAGGCTTAAAACTTGGCCTGCTACACTCGATGTCTTGATTCCTTTAACTTCTTCCCCTGAATTACTATTATTACAAATGCGACTATTAAGGTTGTATATCTAGTATCGTAATAATTGGTCCCATAGCTTGACATGAATAAATTATTATTTTATTAAAAATTTAAATATTATTTTTATGTTCTTAGTTACCGTGAATGATTGCTATATGGTAACCTTATCCGTTAGATGATTGACATATGGTATGAAATAAAAAGGTCTGAAGCAATCGTTTTTCTCAATGTACGCGTAGAGTGGCATGATTGCAGGATTGGGAATACATGTGTACATGTGTTTATCCCAATAACCATGAATGATGTACCACGTGGTAATTAACCCTAATCGTTAGATGACTGATAACTTGGAATAAAATATAAAAAGAATAAAATAATGGGCATTGAATATGAGAAAAGTGAAAGAAATCAACAAAGAGGGGGGGGGGGGGGGGTTCCTGAAAACCTGACTCTATCTAGGCCGTCTTATTGGTTTCGATTTTTGATTTTTAAACGTTTCTTTGCTAGAAAAGTGAGGAAGAGAGTTAAGAACAAAGTTGAGAGAAGGTCAAGGAAATCATTAAAATAATTTTAATCATATATGAAAAGTGGACTTACCATTTAGAAATATACCATGTGAAAAACATTAAAATATAACTTATTTCTACAAATATAGATATTTACCACTAATGGATTAAAGTAAAGGTTAGTCGGTTTTAATGGTTCCAAATAGTCAGTTTAAACAGTTTTATTTCTAAAATTAGAATCAAACCGTTTAACTAAACAGTTTCATTTTTAAAATCAGAATTGATCAATTTAATAATCAATTCGTGGTTTCGATTTAAAGATCATGTTCGTTCATTTTTGGGTTCTCAAACCTGACTCTATCTAGGCCGTCTTATTGGTTTCAATTTTTCGATTTTTAAACAGTTTCTTTGCTAGAAAAGTGAGGAAGAGAGTTAAGAACAAAGTTGAGAGAAGGTCAAGGAAATCATTAAAATAATTTTAATCATATATGAAAAGTGGACTTCAAAAAAAACCCCCCGAAAAACCTAAAAAAATTAACCCCTTTACACAAATTTTAATTTTCCCCCCCTATGGTTTAAAATAAAGGTTTATCCGGTTTTAATGGTTCCAATAGTCGGTTACAGTTTTATTTCTAAAATTAGAATCAAACCGTTTAACTAAACAGTTTCATTTTTAAAATCAGAATTGATCAATTTAATAATCAATTCGTGGTTTCGATTTAAACAGTTCGGTTTGATTTTGATACATGATTCAGTTTCATTTTTGGGGTTCCTGAAACCTGACTCTATCTAGGCCGTCTTATTGGTTTCAATTTTTCGATTTTTAAACAGTTTCTTTGCTAGAAAAGTGAGGAAGAGAGTTAAGAACAAAGTTGAGAGAAGGTCAAGGAAATCATTAAAATAATTTTAATCATATATGAAAAGTGGACTTACCATTTAGAAGTATACCATGTGAAAAATATTAAAATATAATTTATTTCTACAAATATAGATATTTACCACTAATGGATTAAAGTAAAGGTTAATCGGTTTTAATGGTTCCAAATAGTCAGTTTAAACAGTTTTATTTCTAAAACTAGAATCAAACCGTTTAACTAAACAGTTTCATTTTTAAAATCAGAATTGATCAATTTAATAATCAATTCGTGGTTTCGATTTAAACAGTTCGGTTTGATTTTGATACATGATTCAGTTTCATTTTTGATACTTAACAATAACAACGACAACAACAACAACAATAATAGAAGCAAAAAATAGCTGCCTATAAGAGCGTCAAGTATGCATTTCAAATCTAAAGGCTTTCAATTGATGCAGAATAAGGAAATGTAAGGAGAGGCACTGAGTCCCACGAAACCTCTCTAACAAACCGAACCTTTGAGATTAATTTCACACGCACCCCTGCTTTTAAATTGAATAACAAAACTATACGAAACCCGTGAAAATAAGCCTCTGTCTCGACCTTATTTATGTACTAATCTTTCGCATGTAATTGTGAGATATGATTTACAAGAGTGCTGCATAGTATGCATTAAAATGGATCTTTGATGGAGTTCCATGACAAACCTTTGATTGTTATACTACAGTTTGAAAACTAATCTTCCCAACTGCCCATAAATTAATTGAAAATTGCTTGTTGACCCGTTGAAGGGATCTGCTTATCTAAGTGATTAAGAACAGCCATTTGAACAGAAAAAAAGCCACAAATTGGAGAACTGGGGGATTGATTAGCTTTAGAGTGGCTTCAAATCTCCCTTTCCTTCTTCAAGATGCTCTGGCGGACCATATAATTTCAAAAGTAGTCCAGAGGCCAAACTGTAAATTACTTGGTTCCCAAACCATCCGATTTTGACCGATAAATTTGAATAAAAGTATCAAATTTTCAAAAATAAGGAAGAAGATAAAACTTGGCCAGTGGCCACCTACACTTGATGTCTTGCATCTTTCTTCCCTTAATTACCATTAATACTACTACCAAGGTTTTAATTCTAGATACCTGATACCGTCGTATCGATCATTTCGAAAATTGATTCGATTGAATTTAGTTGGTTGGTATCAACTAGTATCACTCTGATATAGCTAGAAAATCATTTTTGTGGAATCAATCTCATCCCCTGACATGGATTGGTTATTATTTTATTAAAAAAAAAAATAACATTCTTATATTTATATTTATAGTAACTATGGATGATTTCCACGTGACAACACTATCCATGAGATGATTGACATACGTTAAGGCATATAAAAAAAATAAAATAATGAGCATTGGATTAGTTGATCGATCCGGGACAATATTGGACCAATCTTCAAAATCTGTCTCTAGTCAGCCTATTCGATCTATGCGATGTCCATTACTTGAACCATAACTATTATTATTATTATTATTATATACTCTCTTGCATTAAATGAGGAGCCCAATTAAGCAGTAATAAAATTCTGACTTATACCGGGTTTACTCATGACAAGTTGATTCATTATAAAAAAAAAGTCAAATATAATACACTTAAATCGGGAATAGATTTTTTTTTTTTTTTAGCAAAAGAATTGATCACCTTTATGTACGTGTATTCTGCACAGGACTCCATCACCATTAATACCTAGTGGGTCATTTACTCTAAAGGTAGGATTCGCATACATGAATATTGATAGGATCCTGTAGAGAGTACAGAGACATAGAAGTGATCCAAACTCAAATCATTGGGGTCTGCTTTGGCGATCAGCTGGGCTTAAAAAAATAAGCCTCCACGAAACAAGACCACAATTAGTCATCCCATTACGTTTTCAAGCCCATTTATTGGATAGGGATAGATTTCTTGGTGAAGCCCAGTGACCCAGAAGTAAGTGGGCTTCCCTATATTTCTAATAGAGAAACTAAGGCCCCGTTTCATTGGCAGAGATTGGGGGTGGAAAAGTTTTAGGATTGAGCTTTACATATGGATTTTTGAGCCATGAATTAATAGATAAAATGAAGAAAAGTTGTAATTATTTTTTTTTTCATTTATTTGTATGTTTGGTTGGATTTTGAAGATGATGGGATGAGAAAGTAGCAACTTCCCTTCCCTTCCCTTCCCTTTTTCCTCAAAATTTTCTCAAATTTGATAGGATTTTGAAGAGGGAGGGATGGGAAATAAAGAGGAGCCTAGGATTTTATTGGACAACAATCCTTTCTAACCCTAACTAAATTCAAGTATTTTATTCATTATTCATTCACATCTCACTACCCCTCCACCAACCCAACAATCTCTAAAAGAATTGTTTTCCTTAATGAAGCCTCACACATGGACTCCATTATTAGGTGGAGCAAATTCCATCATTGGTCCATAGTAGCCGGGAACAGCCTTATATTGTTGTATATCCGTGTTGATTTTTGAAACCAACCACAAGCTAAAATAAAAAACTCAATACATCTCAATTTCTTGGATCAGATGCAATACTCCTCCATTCACTATCAAGTGTTAACTATCATATGCTAACCCATAGTATTTCATGAGTTGCTGAACCATAGAAAGTTTCAATCAAATATTTGTATTACACTGAGTCCCGACTTCTTGCTATAGGAATATCAACTTATAAAGAAATTAAAGACAACAAAGAGAGAGAGGGATTTATAAGAGTGAGAAAGAGAGCAAAAACATAAATGGATCTTACTACAATTATCTGGAAGTTGAGAACAATGTCTACAAAGGGTGCCATCATCAACATACGGAGTAGCGTTTCTGCGAATCGATAGGTTGGAAGGCCTTTATCATTCAAAAGCAGTTGCCGTCAGTCACAAATCATGCCATGATTCCGTCCATTGGTGCAAGGGCTAGGGGGATATATGAAAAGCCGTCGTTGACGAAATGGCTTTATACGATTAGAAGTAGCTTCAACCAAATCAAACTCAGAGATAATAGTGTTGGATGAGTCCAAACCATTCAAGTTTGATGCAGTGACATAGCTCCTTTGAGCAATATTATGTAATACCAACCCAGATAATAATATGCTTAGAAGTACATAGAAACGTCCTTCCATTGCGACCTTTCTTCCTTTTCTAATCTTCACTTATTAACTTAGGCCTGCTCTTGAAGTCGATCTAATATATATATATATATATATATATATATATATATATATATATAAAAGAAACTGGAATGAAAAAGTAGTCCTATCAAGCACCAATCATGTAATAAATTGCTTAATATTCCATGCCTTTCTTTTCTACCAAGTAAAGTCTTTCTTTTCTACCAATTAAGGTCTTAAAGGTGGAAATATGAGTGATTGAGAAGTCAACAGTTCAAAAATTCAAAAAAAGGTGATTTGAAAGATCGTCCCTACCAAAACGCGTTTGATAAAGGTGGAGGTAGGAAGGAATTTGGATTGATTGGAAGAAAAACTAATTCATCTGGTTTAACAATTTATTAAATTATCTAGAATCGAATTAAAATATAAAGGTGGTATGTATCAATTACCCTTAATTCTATAATACCTAATAAAAGAGAGTTCGAATCAACATTCTGATCAGCAATAAACGATGAGATCCATTTTCAAGAGACTAATGATGGAAGTTGAGAAAAGGATACCCAACATGAATATGCAAGTCTCTCATCCATTTTCAAGAGACTAATGATGGAAGTTGAGAAAAGGATACCCAACATGAATATGCAAGTCTTCCCTAGGCCCCAACTTCCAAGTAGCCCGTCCGTTTTCCATTTTCCTTTACTCTGTTCATTTATAATGATGGACCTCAACTTCATCATCTGATTGGTTACTATTATAAAACTACATCTCATCCTCACCTAATTTTGCCTCTGCTTGAGCCGTGACGCATCTGCTCTCCAATCGTTTTAGCATAGAGATCCGGGTGAACAAGGCTAGCCCAATTAAGCATTTACTGGGCTTAATTAGATTTGCGCTTTGTGGAACCACTGCATTGGTTTGGTTTACCTGACCGGGGTTTAATCTGAATTTGGGAGTTTTCCCAAAATGTTCATGTCCATTGATCTTAGAAAAAAATTTGGGCTGGGTTTTGTCATTTGGGCCCAACTATAACGACAGACACCTTCGACACGAATAGACCATTAGGCGCCACTTGATATATAGGAAAAATTTCACTCACCCCTCTTATACTTTGCTTTTAAATCATGTAACCCTCAACTTTGAGATTAATTCCACGCGCACCTCTTACTGGTAAGTAAAATAATAGAAAATACAAAATTATTCTATTACCTTCCCTAATAACTTGACAATCAAATAATAGTTTTGCCCTCACACTTTCAAGGTGTGTTTGAGAAAGAGCGAAATCTACAATACAAACGGAAGGAGAAGAGAAGCAAAAGGGTAAAGATAAGATCTCAAGAATAAAGCATAGGTCTCGCACAAAAACAATAGGGAAATTCATTAAGCCCCTACCTAAGGAGACTGGAAACTCAAATTCAACGGTGGTGACAATGCTTGTGCAATAGAATGCCCTCATTGGGTTGGATACCCATTATTTGTAAATCAATTTTTTTTTTTTTTTTTTTTTTGGGTAAAATGTGTATCAATATTCTCAGTTGATAATTCTATTATGATGTTCCTCTTCATTTTTTCTCTCTTGCTGGAGGGTGTATGTCAGGAGGATATTAGATCTGTAAGTTGTATTTTGGGTTTTGTCTGTAACAATTGCATCCTTTTGTCGCTGAAGCATTTAAAGTGCTTCAAAGATGTAAATTGATTTTTATTTTTTTATTTTTTAAATTTATAATCCTTTGATCAAATTTGACCTCACTTGTGTTTCTGGACGCAAATGGAAGATAAAACGAGCATTTTAACCACAAATTATCCACACAAAAAATTTTCAAAAGATGACGAGGAACTAGCAGGAGAAATGACAAAAAAAAAAAAAAAATACAAATTTTTTTTAATTAAATTCAAAAGCAGAGAATCGAGTTTATCTCTACCTACAAAGAAATTGATGTTGAAACATACAAATCGACTGTAACCACCAGATTTTGTATTTTTGTAGAAAATTGAGTGAGAGTGAGAGTGAGAACAAGAGTAATACAGTTGCAGAGTGAGATCAATAATTTACAGGGTAAATGATCTCCAAATTCTTCTACTTTGCCCTAAAAATCTCTCCTCTAAATTGTATTTTTCTAGAGTTTCGAAACATTTCACCCAGAATTATATTTAAAGATGGGTGAAAGCAGCAAAGGAGGAGCAGTGAAGCAGGATGTTTGTGCGCAAAGGAGGATTTTTTTTCCCAAGGCGAGAATGTCTCGACAAAGGAGGAGCAATTGCTGCCTTGTTTCCCTGCCTTTTTCCTCTTTCAATGGTGAGAAAGTCTCGACGATGACTCCTCCTTTGAGTTTGAGTTTCTTTTTTCCTTTTAGTTCATTCGATCGAACAAGGTATTTTGTAAATGGTAAATTAAGGGTTTGGGAAAAAGTAAATCAGTAACTTAACTAGCGTTTAAGAATAATTTTGTCATTACAAAATTTCAAACGATGCCCCATCATCACTTAACAACATATCTGTTAAGACAGAGCTTGAATGATACATATTTAATGAATGATACATATTTAACAACATATCCATCATTGGCCAATCCTTTCACAAACAGCCTAATTTTGCTATACATTCCTTTTGATTTTTGAATGCAACCACAACCTCATATACCAAAAAATTAACATTTTCTTGAGTCAGATCCAATACGCTTCCATTTCAATGCCAAACATTTGCTATCCTACCTTTTTATGTTAGCCTATCTTAGTTTAGTTGCAAATCCCTTAAAAATTTCAATCAAATATCACAGTGACTCCATACTTATTGCTGTAAGAATAATATTAATCAAAGAAATTAAAGAAGAGAGAGAGAGAGAGAGAGAGAGAGAGAGAGAGAGAGAGATATAGATCCTACTATAACTTTTTGAAGACAAGAAGAACGCTTCTAAGGGTGCCATCATCAACTTGATGGATTAGCGTTTCCGTGAATCGGCAAATTGAAAGGTCTTTATCATTCATCATTTTTCGGGGGAGTCCAAGCAGAGATTTTCCTTGGATTGTGCAAGGGGCTAGGGGGATATTTGAAAAGCCGTCGTCGACGAGGTGGCTTTATAGGATTAGAAGTAGCTTCAACCAAATGAAGCTCGGAGATAATAATATTGGGTGAATCCAAACCAACCAAGTTTGACGCAGTGATATAACACATATGAGTAGTATTATGTAATACCAACCCAAATACCAATATGCTCATAATCACATAAGAATGTCCTTCCATTGCAACTGTTCTTCCTTCTCTAGTCTTCAGTTATTAACTTAGGTTTGCTCTTGTAGTCTGATCTAGTCTATATATATAAATATTCCAAAGCTTTTTTTCTACTTAGTAACGTCTTAAAGGGAGAAATATGACTGACTCACAAGGTCACCACTTAAAAAATTCAAACAAGGTGGTTTGAAATATCTTTAATATTAAAATGGAGGTAGGAAGGATTTAGGATAGGCTAGAAGAAAGACTTAGAGAACACAAAGAATTGAAGAAATCAACATTCTGGTTAGAGATCCATTTTCAACAGAATGCGAAGCATCATGGAAGCTTACAAAGGACCAAAAACTTTTTACCACTTGTAGCAAATTTTTGCTTTGAAAATCTAAAAGAGTACAGCCACAAATTAGAGAAATATGGACTTATCAGCCTGCTGCAATCAATTAACCCCTTTCTTTCTTCAAGGTGGTCTGGACCATCGTTTCAAAACTAGACCAGAGGCTGAGCTAAAGGATTAACTGGTTTCGATTCCATTCAATTTGAATAAATATCATATTTCCAAAATAGTAAGGAAGATAAATCTGAAAAAATAAATAAATAAATGGATGCTTGGTTTTGAAACACCATGTTTTTGGGTATAGGGAGATCCCGTTGGGAGTAGAATATGTCTTTGTTGACATTTGGATTGTAATTATTGGTAAAATAGACTAAGTATGAGGAAAGAGAGTGTCTGTGGGCTTCCCTGATGATGTGACAGTGTTATGGAAGATGTGACAGAGTTTCTCGTGTTTCTCGTGTTGTGGCATACGCAATCGAAGAGAGACAAAGAAGAGAGAATCAGAAGTGAGAAAAAGAGGAGAGAGAGAAGATTTTATGGTGGGACCCACTGTGCCAAGGTGGCATGCCACCATGGTAGCCAGCCTGGCTGAGGGCCACGGTACCATAGTGGCAGCCAGCCACATGGCGAACTGATGGCACAGCTTGCCACACGGCCAGCACAACAGGTGCACCATGGCATGCTGTTACACCCTAATTCCGGTTGAACCAGAATTGTGAGTGAGAATTGTTTCCAACTCCATTTATTGGTTCGTGTTATACATCACTAGCTAGAGAGTGAGGTTAGCGTAGATAAGGCTTTTTATGATTAGAAGTAGCTTCAACCAAATGAAGCTCGAAGATAATAGTGTTGGTTGAGTCCGAACCAGCGAAGTCTAATTCTGATGCAATGATATAGCATATGTGAGCAGTGTCATGAAATACCAATCAAAATACCAACATGTTCAAAATCACACAGGAACATCCTTCCATTGTAATCGTTCTTCCTTCTCTAGTCTTTAGATATTGACTTTGGTATGCTCTTGTAGTTGATCTAGTCTATCTATATACAAAAATAAATAAATAAATAAGAATAAAAATAAAAATAAAAAATAAAAATGAAGAAAAAAGCAACCCTATCAAGTATCAATCACTTAATAAACTGCTTAATATTCTAAGGCATTTTTTCTATCAAGTAACGTCTTGAAAGGAGAAATAGGATTGTCTCACCAGTTCAACACCTCAATAATTCAAACAAGGTGGTTTGAAAGATCTTTAATATCAAAATGGAGATAGGAAGGAATTAGGATAGGGTAGCAGAAGACTTAGAGAACACAAAGAATTGAAGAAATCAACATTTTGATCAGAGATCGATTTTCAAGGAACTGCAAAGTATTACCAAAGCTCACAATGGACCAAAAAACTTTATACTATCAGTGGCAATTGTTTGGGGAAAAAAAAATCGTCTGTAGCACTGCTACATGCCGTGTAGCAATGTCATTCCTGACCATTGAGAATGCATCAATCATGTGTCTCGATGCATTCTAAATGTTTAGGATGAACACTGCTACAGAGTAGCGCTACAGACGATCCTGATCCCAAATTTTTTGCTTTAGAAAATTTGAAAGAGTACAGCCACAAATTGGAGAACTGATTATCAACCTGTTGCAATTGAGTGGGTTAAAATCTCCCTTTCTTTCTTCAGGGTGGTCTGGACCATACTTCCAAAACTAGACCAGAAGATGAACTGAAAAAGGGTAATTACTCAGATCCGATTCCATCCAATTTGAATAAAATATCATATTTCCAAAAATAGTAAGGGAGATAAAATCTGAAAAACTTAAAGCGATAAATAAAAAACCGGATGTTTGGTTTTGAAACACCATGTTTTTTTTTTTTTGGGGGGGGGGGGGGGGGTGGGATCTTGTTGGGAATAGAATATGTCTTATATACTATTGCATGAGTTTTTGGATTAATTATTCCATCACATGAATTTAGGGAACTAAATTACTTAATTATATATTGATAGCGAAGGAATTCTATGTAAGACAAGAGACACGAAGACGATCTAATATATATATATATATATAAAAGAAACTGGAATGAAAAAGTAGTCAATCATGTAATAAATTGCTTAATATTCCATGCCTTTCTTTTCTACCAAGTAAAGTCTTTCTTTTCTACCAATTATTAAAGTCTTAAAAGTGGAAATACGGGTGATTGAGAAGTCAACAGTTCAAAAATTCAAAAAAAGATGATTTGAATCGTTAATACCAAAACGCGTTTGATAAAGGTGGAGGTAGGAAGGAATTTGGATTGGTTGGAAGAAAAACCCAGAGAAACATAAAGAATTAAAGTTCCCTTTGGTGTAGTTTATATTTATGTTTATGATTTATTTATAACAAATCATTTATGAGAATAAATTATGAATCATAAATAATAACAGTTTAATACCATTAGACATAAAAAAATAATAATAGATTATTACAATAATGATAAACACATATTAATCTATTTATAGATTTTAAATTATATTAATTTATTTTAAATATAAATAATTATCATAAATCAGATTAAATAATTACATAAATCATAATGTATTATATAATTAATTCTATAATACCTAATAGAAGAGAGCCCGAGTCAACATTCTGATCAACAATAAACGATGAGATCCATTTTGAGACTAATGATGGAAGTTGACTAAAGCATACCCAACATGAGTATGCAAGTCTTCCCTAGGCCCCAACTTCCAAGTAGCCCGTCCGTTTTCCATTTTCCTTTTTCTGAGTTTCTAGTTATAAAGTTTAAGACAACGTTTTGGGCTAAATCTCCACTGTGTTCATTTATAATGATGGACCTCAACTTCATCATCTGATTGGTTACTATTATAGAACTACATCTCATCCTCACCTAATTTTGCCTCTGCTTGAGCCGTGATGTATCTGCTCTCCAATTGTTTTAGCATAGAGATCCGGGTGAACAAGGCTAGCCCAATTAAGCATTTACTGGGCTTAATTATATTAGATTTGCGCTTTGTGGAACCACTGCATTGGTTTGGTTTACCTGACCGCGGTTTAATCTGAATTTGGGAGTTTTCCCAAAATGTTCATGTCCATTGATCTTAGAAAAAAAAATTGGGCTGGGTTTTGTCATTTGGGCCCAACTATAACGACAGACACCTTCGACATGAATAGACCATTAGGCGCCACTTGATATATAGGAAAAATTTCACCCACCCCTCTTATACTTTGCTTTTAAATCATGTAACCCTCAACTTTGAGATTAATTCCACGTGCACCTCTTACTGGTAAGTAGAATAATAGAAAATGCAAAATTACTCTATTACCTACACTAATAACTTACAATCAAATAATAGTTTTGCCCTCACACTTTCAAGGTGTGTTTGAGAGGGAATGGAATCTATGATACAAACAGAAGGAGAAGAGGAAGCAAAAGGGTAAAGATAAGATCTCAAGAATGAAGCATAGGTTTCGCACAAAAACAATAGGGGAATTCATTAAGCTCCTACCTAAGGAGTCTGGAAACTCAAATTCAATGGTGGTGACAATGCTTGTGCAATAGAATACCCTCATTGGGTTGGATACCCATTATTTGTGAATCAATTTTTTTTTTTTTTTTTTTTTTTGGTAAAATGTGAATCAATATTCTCTGTTGATAATTCTTTTTTTTTTTTTTGGATAATTAGATAATATTATTAAAGAACCCAAAGAGGGAGGAGCACACTACAAGCCGGCCATGGCTAAGCAATAAAGCCGACAAGGCTGGGAAGCCCAAAACACAGACTCAAGAAAACTACTTACAAACTGGAATCCGACAGGAGTACCCACCCGAACCAACAAATTAGTGTACCTCAAAAGGCCTCTGTTGATAATTCTATTATGATGTTCCTCTTCATTTTTTCTCTCTTGCTGGAGGGTGTATGTCAGGAGGATATTTGGTCTGTAAGTTGTATTTTGGGGTTTTGTCTGTAACAACTGCACTCTTTTGTCGCTGAAGCATTTAAAGCGCTTCAAAGATGTAAATTGATTTTTTTTTTTTTTTTAAATTTATAATTCTTTGATCAAATTTGACCTCACTTGTGATTCTGGACGCAAATGGAAGATAAAACAAGCATTTTAACCACAAATTATCCACACAAAAAAATTCCAAAAGATGACGAGGAACTAGCAGAGAAATGACAAAAAAAAAACTGCAATTTTTTTTTTAATTAAATTCAGAAGTAGAGAATCGAGGTTACCTCTACCTACAAAGAAATTGATGTTGAAACATACAAATCGACAGTAACCGCCAGATTTTGTATTTTTGTAGAAAATTGAGTGAGAGTGAGAGTAAGAGTAATATAGCTGCAGAGTGAGATCGATAATTTACAGGGTAAATGATCTCCAAATTCTTCTACTTCGCCCTCAGAATCTCTCCTCTAAATTGTATTTTTCTAGAGTTTCGAAACATTCCGCCAGGAATTATATTTAAAGATGGGTGAAAGCAGCAAAGGAGGAGCAGTGAGGCAAGATGTTTGTGGCAAAGGAGGATTTCCTTCCTAAGGCGAGAATGTCTGGACAAAGGAGGAGCAATTGCTGCCTTGTTTCCCTGCCTTTTTCCTCTTTCAATGGTGAGAAAGTCTCGACGATGACTCCTCGTTTGTGTTTGGGTTTCTTTTTTCCTTTTAGTTCATTCAAGATCGAACAAGGTATTTTGTAAATGGTAAATTAAGGGTTTGGGAAAAGATAAATCCGTAACTTAACTAGCGTCTAAAGATAATTTTGTCATTACAAAATTTCAAACGTTGCCCCATCATCACTTAACAATATATCTGTTAAGGCAGGGCTTGAATGATACATATTTAATAAATGAGGGGGTTGTGTGAAATTAATTATAAAATTGGAGGTTAGATGACCTAGAAGCAAAGCACATGAGGATGGGAAAGGATGGGGACTGTGGGGTTTGAAATTTTCCCTTGATATATTCATCCAACCAATGGGATTGAGACATGTAATGTATCTATCCTTGACTGCATTTTATCAGTTGACTTTTTTTTTGGCTACAGTAACCATGATGCTTTAGGAAACGGAATTGGACGCCCAAGGGGGCAGTCCGTAGGGGAGGGGAGTGAAGAGGTGGATGGGATATTGGATGTATGCATACATCCGTTAGGGAGTAGGACAAGCTCCGATCCAGGCCCAAGAATTACGTAGGACTTACTTAACGTTGCTGCAACCACCATTACATTGGGCACTTCCCTCTTCAATCAATTATATAAGGGCTTGGATCTCGTCTGCAATTGTGCAGCTCCTCAACTGCATCTGACCTGTTGGATTGCATCGACACACTTGTCGATGCATTCTTAACGGCTCCGATGCAACTGCAGAAGTTACGCTACTGCATGCATGAAATCCAAATGCATGATCAATTAATGGAAAAGTAAATTGAAAATAAAATTTTATGATAAATTTTTATTTTTAACTCATTTTTACATAAAAGCAAATGGGCGCTAATGGGCAATGAATTAGTAAGAACTAGTGTAACGAAATGTATTTGGGACCACTAGTGCATTTAATCATGGATTCCAAATGAATTTGGTATGAACGTGATAAGTAGTGAAACTAGAATCAAATGTCTATATTATATATAGTGAGTGCCTACTACTTGAGGTAGGAATATCAACTAAAGAAATTAAAGACATGCAATAAAGAAAGAGAGAATACTGGCTGAGATATAACCTACATGGAGAAAAACACTTCTGTGAATCGACAGTCTCAAAGGTCTTCATCATTTAAGAGATATCGCCAGGGGGTGGGACGTCAGCCGGCATATTCATATGATTGTGCACAGGGGTAGAGAGTATATAGAAGAGCCGTTGTCGTCGACCAGCTGGGTTTATCTTCACTTGGTGAGTAAAATGATTAATGGAAGCAGCTTCCACCAAATCACGTTCAGGGATGACAGTGTTGGGTGCTGAGTCTGATGCAGTGATGTAGCACATGTGAGTGGTAATATTTAATACCATCAACATGCTCAGAATCACAAAGGAACCTCCAACCATTGCAACCTCTCTTCCTTCTCTACTCTTGGGTCCTGAATGGGTAATCAACTTAGGTCTGTTCTTTTAGTTCAGCTCTATCCTATATATGGAAGCAGAGGATGAAGAAGAAACAGCACCATCCCTATCAAGTCACAACCATGTAATAACTAGGGTTGAAAATTCTACAGCTTTCTTTTCTACGAAATTAAGACTCATGAGGGGAACACTTCAAAAATTCAAACAAGGTGGTCTGAAGGATCTTAAATATCATAACACGTTTGATAGACGGCCGGGGAGGTGGGCACGAATTAGCTAGGATCTGATAGGTTGGAAGAATAAAGACTTAGAGAATACGAAAAATCGAAGAAATCAACATTCTGATCAGCAAAGATGAGACCAATTTGCAATATATATACTGCGAAGCATCGCTTTCTATTACGAGTGAAATTTTTAGCTATTACAGAAAAATACAAAAAGAGTACAGCCTGTTGCAATAGACTGGCTTAAAATCTCGCTTTCATTCTTTAGGGTGGTTTGGACCATGGTTTTAAAACTAGAGCAGAGGTTGAACCGAAAAGTTATCCATTCCATCCAATTTTAATAGACAAAATTGAATAAAATATCAAAGTTGCAAAAATAATAAGGAAGGTAAAATCTGACAAACTAAACAGGGTAATAAGGAAAATAAAAACCACATGGTACGTTGTTGGAAGGCTTAAAACTTGGCCTGCTACATTTGATGTCTTGATTCATTTAACTTCTTCCCTTGAATTACTATTATTACAAATCCAACCATTAGGCTTGTATATCTAGTATCGGAATTGGTCCCATAGCTTGACATGAATAAGTTATTATTTTATTAAATAAATTTAATATTATTTTTTATATTCTTAGTAACCGTGGATGATCGTCACATGCATGGTAACCTTATCCATTAGATGATTGACATGTGGCATGAAATAAAAAAGATCTTAAGCAATTGTTTTCCTCAATGAGGCGTCATTATTAGGTGGAGAAAGTTCCATCATCGGCCAACACAGCCTGGAATTTACAGCCTTATATTGCTGTACATTCGTTTTGATTTTGAAACCAACCACAACCTGATACATCAAAAAAATCAACAAAATTCAATACCTCTCATTTTCTTGGATTAGATGCAATACTGCTCCATTTCACTGCGAAGTGTTAACCGTTGTACGTTACCTTATCTTAGTTTAGTTACAAAACCTTAGAAACTTTAAATCAAATATATGTATCACACTGAGTCCCTACTTCTTACTGCAAGAATATCAAATAATAAAGAAATTAAAGGCAGCAAAAAGAGATTGAAATTTAAAGAGAGAAAAACAAATATGAATCTTACTAAACTTTTTAAAAGCAGAGAATGACATCTTCAATGGGTGCCATCATCAACTTGTAGGAGTAGTGCTTCTATGAATCGATAGGCTGAGAGGTCTTTATCATTCAAAAGCAATTGTCATCAGGGTTAATCCGTCCTGAAAATCTGTTGATTGACGGAAGGGCTAGGTGGATATATGAAAAACCGTCGTTGACAAGATGGCTTTATACGATTAAAAGGAACTTCAACCAAATGAAATTTGGAGATAATGGTGTTGGGTGAGTTCAAACCACCCAAGTTTGATGCAGTGACATAACACATGTGAACAATATTATGTAATACCAACCTAAATACAAACATACTCAGAATCACATGGAAACATCTTCCATTGCAACTTTTCTTCTTTCTCTACTCTTCGCTTATTAACTTAGGTCTGCTCTTGTACTCGATCTGGTCTATATCTATATATTTAGAAGAAATTAATATTCTGATCAGTTATGATGAGATCTATATTAAAACGCACTTGATGAAGGAGGAGGTAGGAAGGAATTAGGATACACCAGAAGAAAGGCCGAGATAAACACAAGGAATTAAAGACCTTAACATTCTGATCAATAATGATGAAATCCATTTGTTTACCAAAAAGAAAAAAAATTATGAAATCCATTTTCAAGAAAGCATCATGGAAGCTGACAAAAATACTCAACACTTCAACTTCATCATCTGATTGTTTACTATTATATATACCATCTCATCATCACCTAATTTTGCCTCTGCTTGAGCCTTAGGCATCTGCTCTCCAATTGTTTATCTTTTTTTTTTTTTTTTTTTGTAAAACAACTGTTTAGCATGTATGCCAAGGTGGACAAGGCTGGCCCAGTCAAGTATTTACTGGGCCTAACCAGATTTGGGCTTTGTGGGACCACTTCACTGATTTACCTGACCAGGGTTTAATCTGAATTTTGGAATAAGTTGGGAGTTTTTCCAAAATGTTCATGTCCACTGATGAGTACAGCCACATATTCGAGAAGGATCCACATTGTCTCTTCACTATACTTCAGGGAGGAGGGGCGGTGACTCCAGTGGATGATCGCCACGTGGGGGTCGGATGAATCCGACTTCTCCGTTCGAGCCGACACTCCCTTGTCGGCTAGGCTTGTCGGCTCGAACACAGGGGTCGGATTCATCCGACCTCCACATGGCAACCATCCAATAGACTGATCAGCGTGTTGCAACTTGCAATAGAATGACTTAAAATGTCTCTTCCATTCTTTAGGCTGGTCTGGACCATGGTTTCAAAACTAAACCAGAGGTTGAACCAAAAAGTTATCCGATTTTGATTCCATCCAATTTTGATGGAAAATTTTAAATAAAATATGAAAATTCCAAAAATAATAAGGAAGGTAAAATCTGAAAAAATAAATAGGGTGATAAGTAAAAAAGCCAGATGGTTTTGAAAGCCATGGTTACTGAAGGCTTAAAACTTGGCCTCCTAGAGTTTTGATTTGTTTACCTTCTTCCCTTGAATTACGATTGCTATTAATATTACTATATCAAGGTTCTATATCTAGGTATCGAGCGTTGATTGTTTGAAATATTGATCCGATACCTATCTGGATTGGTCGGTATTGGCAGATATTAGTCTGATCTAGCTCGCAGAAAGATACCTATTGGAATCAATCCCATCCCATGACATGAATTAGTTATTATTTTATTAAAAAAAATTAAATATTATTTGGATTTTGGTATGACAAGTGACATTGGGAGTCCATTACTTGAACCATAACTACTACAACTATTACTAATTAAGCACTAATAGCAGTCTGACATATACCAGGCTTACTTATAGCCAATTAAATCAAGAATTACTTGTACTCTTGGCAGGATTCCATCATTATTTTTCCACACACATGAACAATGATAGGATCCTGTAGAAAGCACGGACAAGGAGGTGATCCGAACTAAAATCAAGGCCTACTTAGGCGGTCAGCTAAGCGTACAAAATAAGCCTCCAGTAAACAAGACAACAATTAGTCCTCGATCCCATTGCGTCTTCAAGGCCACTTCTTGGACAAGGATATATTTTTTGGTGAAGCCAAGCAACTCAGTCAAGTCTAGTCAAGTGAGTGGGCTTGATCATAACAGTTTTCCGTTCCCTATACTTCTAATAGATAAATTAAGGCCCCGTTTGATTGGCAAAGATTGTGGGTGGAAAAGTTTTAGGACTGAGCTCCACATATGAGTTTTTGAGCGATGAATAGATAAAATGACTAAAAGTTATAATTTTTTTTTTCATTTCTTGGTATGGTATGTTCAGGTTTGAAGTCTGGGACCAGACGTCATTTGGCCGCTGGTGGTTGTGATGCTAGGCTAAGTGCTATTAGTGAGACTCGGTAAACCCCATGGTATCATACTTCAAAAGGGGAAAAGGCCGGCTTTCAGGAAAGATAGAGTTCTTTCGGGTTTTGAGACCTTTAAACTACTCTTTTCTTTGCCAACCTATTTCATACCGAAACCCCTCCTCCTATAAAGTTGGAATGATAAAGCATTAGCTTTAGCCAAAGGGAAAATCCAAGCAGGAACCTTTTCCAGCCGTTGATGCCCAATTGAGTACAAAGGCTTTTGGTGGAAGAAAGCCCACTCAAGTAATAGCTCTGATGAGGCTATAAGGAGGTTTTGATAGCGGACCATCAATGGAGTGAGAAATAGAATTTTAAAAAACATCACTGGATTAGTTGGTCATCAATTTTTTTCCTAAGGAGGAAGGTGCCTTAGACCTTTTTCCCTTGAATTATGATTACTACTAATGCTACTATCAAGGTTCTACGTTTTAGAAACTGATCTAATACCGATCTGGATTGGTCGGTATTGGCCAATATTAGTCTGATCTAGCTAGAAAAATCCTATTTGGAATCCATCTCATCCCATGACATGGATCAATTATTATTTTATTAAAAAATTAAATGTTAATTTTTTATTCTGATTAACCATGAATGATCACCGCATTTTGTGGGGGGGGGATATACTCTAGATACCTGAAATCTGACTCTATTTAGACCGTCTCATGTGGCTCTAATTTTACCAAAAAAAAAAAAAAAAATGTGATTCTAATACCTCGTGGACTTGGAGGAGACTTCTTAAAGTCATATCTATGGCTCTTGATGCAAGGATTCAAATAGTTTCCTCCCTGTATTTTTCGGAGGAGGGAGACGCCCCTGTTGGATGGTTAATAAGTGGCTCTCAGGAAAATCTGAATACCATGTCTGAGCCGACACCTAACCGATAAGCTGAGCCTATAGGGGGTGTCGGCTCACACGTGGGGCTTGGATTTTCCCAAGAGTCACGTGTCGGCCATTCGACGGGGGTGTCTCCCTCCTCCCAGAAGTACAGGGAGGAGATGATTTGGATCCCTTGATGCAATCAAATCTTTGATTGACGATGGCTCTTCTAAATGGATTTTGGTTTGACAAAAGGCATCATTTGGGGATCCGAACCGTCTCTTCCCTGTAATTCAGGGAGGAGGGAGACACCCCTGTCGGATGGCCGACACGTGGCTATCAGGAAAATCAGAGCCCCACATCCGAACAGACCCCCATGTTTGCTCGGCTTGTCGACTGGGTGTACTGGCTCGGACGTGGGGCTTGGATTTTTTCGAGAGCCACATATTGGCCATCCGACGACGGATGGGGCGTCTCCCTCCTCTCTGAAGTACAGGGAGGAGACGATTTGAATCCATCATTTGGAGTCCAATTTTTGAATTCTTTATCTTGGAGAACAAATTTTTTTTTTAATGATTTGAGAGAGGTTTAATCTATAGGAGTAAAATAATATTCTATTTCCATATTATTCTCAGGGAATAGGAATCTAATGAGTTTCTTTGGATTTAGATATTTTCTGGTAACTTGCAAAGCACGCCAACTCAGACACATACAACGTCTCATAACTGTTGAGGGGTTGAAATCGTCGCGCACCTACCGATGTATTGATAGACGTAACTAGTTAACTCCAATTGTTGGATTAGCAATTAGAGCCTCCATAATTGGAGACGAATTGGACTCCAATGTAATTCAAAATTGCAACATGCTATTGGATGGATGACATATGGACAAGGTTGCATCCAATGTAATTCAAAATTGCAGCATGCTATTGGATGGATGACATATGGACAAGGTTGCATCCAATGTAATGTACAAGAACAAAATAGGAGGAGAAGTAGGAGATCAATGCTTTCTCTTCTTCGTTCTCTCATTTTCATTCTGCAGAAATCCGACTTCAGTAACGGAAAGGGACGAAAGGAGAAATAGCAGATCACACTTGAGAGAAAAAGCTCTGAATTAAGCCAAAGATAATGGTTTTTCTGTGAACTAGCAAGTCACCAGATCTTAGACTGTTTTTTTTTTTTTGTATTCTGATTTTAAATCGGATTTGGTTTTTCTGAATCTGGTCATTTGCTGTTCTATTTTTTTGTTGTTTCTTATCTGACTTCATATACGTTTCCTCTTATTTCTTTAATATTATAATTCTGGTTCCAAAAGAAGGGAAAGCATCAGGAGCGGAAGCCCTAGAAAATTGGTCAGAGGAAGAAAAAAGAGGGAGCAGTTTGAGGGAGAGAAACTGACTTTGATCACATATATTTTGGATTTTCTTTGATTTTCTCCAACTCCCTCTGATTTCCTCTCGTTTCAAGTGGTTCGAACTCCACGCCATCCCAGTTCTCAGCCCTCACCGAATCCAAGCAAACAACGGTGTAAAAACAGAAGAAATAGAAGAGGAAGACCTGATGATGGAGAAGAGCGCAACTAAAACTAGAACTGATGCAAGAAAAAAAAGACCAGAATCGATGAAGAAGAAAAGAAAAATGAGGAGAAAAAAAACAGAACTAGTAAAAAAAAGAAAAGGGAAGCAAACCAGGATTGATGAAGAAGATGAAGAAGGAGAAATAAAATTAAAAAAAATTCATTCTTAAATAGAAAAGGAGACGAAGAAGAAAAAACAAACCAAAAAAAAAAAAAAAAGGGGGAAATAAGAGAAAACTGAAACGATTAATCGAACGGAAAAGAAGAATAAGTAGAAGAAGAAAATAGAAGAAGAAGAAAACAGAAAAAGTAGAAGAGGAAGAACTGATGAAGGAGAAGAACAACTGAAACCAGAAACGATGAAGAAGAAGAATAATAAGAATAAGGAGAAAATCAGAAGAACTGATGAACAGCAGAAGAAGGGGGAAAAATCTAGGACCGATGAAGAAGATGAATAAGGAGAAATAAAAAAAATAAAAAATAAAAAAGAATATACATACCAAAATAATAGGGAGAAAAAGAGAAAACAGAATATAGAAGAGGCAGAAGAGCAACTGAAAACAGAATCGATGAAGAAGCAAAAAAGAAGAAGAAACAGAACCGATAAAGAAGAAGAATATGAAGGAGAACATACCAGAGCTGGTGAACAGAAGAAGAACGGCAAAAAACCAGTACCGATGAAGAAGATAAAGAAGGAGGAAAAAAAAAAAAAAAAAAAAAAAAATATATATATATATATATATATATATATATATATATATATATATATATATATATATAGAAACACTTCTTGAGGACTATGTTCTTCATCCTCAGAGAGGAGCCTCCGCAGATAATGAAAATGCGAACCATATTCGATGGAAAAGAAGGAAAATCGGCAGCGAGAAGTTTCATGGTAACGAGAGAACGAAGAAGAGGAATCGGTAATCTCCTACTTCTTTTCTTATACAGTTATATTACATTCTTTTGGCTTTTGTGCGTTGGATACAATTTCTATCCATGTGGCATCCATCCAATGGATGCAGCATGCTATGCGGCAACAATGAGTGCAGCAGACGAGCTCCTTCCCACGGTTTCTGGAATCCAAAGGAAACTCTACTGTGTCTTATGTTTATATCAAAGTAGAAAAAGATTATTTATAGAACAATGAGAAACAAAAAAAAAATACATTAAAATATAATAACAGGAAAGCTGTCAGTTTCACTATCTAACATTTTCATCCAGAATTCTTTCATTCATTTCTATGCTTCGGAGAATTAGATGGGGCTATTAAGAAGTTTCTACAATTTCCCAACATGGATGTTGTTTCTTGGAATTCTAGAAGTACCGGTCATGCATAGTTAGACTATCCTAAATATTTACTTAAAGCTATTGAAGTGTTTTGATCATGAAATAGAAAGATATGTAGGTGTGGAGTGCCATGATTGCAGGATTGAAAATACATATGTACATGGTAGGGCTGAGGAGAGGCTAGCTAGGGTAGGCAAGGGGTTGTGGAGAGGAAGACAAAGAGGAAAAGAGGTCCGTGGGAATTGCATAGGGAGTACTGACTTAGGTGGCTGCAAATGGAAGTGAGGCGGAGGGTGAGGAGATGGTGGAGCCTACAGGTAGAGGTAGACGACAGGGTAGAGAGATAAAATATGAAATATGTTTGATTTAAACAATCCCATGAAATATGTTTGATTTAAACAATCCCATAAATATTCTATCTTGTTTTTTAAACATTGAGTACCGTAAGTGTATTTACCGAAAGAAAAGTACTTCAACGTATCAACGTATGGTTCCAGTCTTACTCATGACTACTTTTGTTAGTTGACTCGTGATATGAAAGTCATCATAGATCCACTTAAAGCAGGGCCTTCTTAGGTGGCCAACCGGGTAAGAAATATGCCTCAAGGAAACCAAGTGACAATTAGTCCTCCCATTAAGCCCGTCACCTCTTGGACAAGGATAGAGTTCTTGGTTCTTGGTAAGAAGCCTAGTGACCCAGTAAAGTAATTGGGCTTCATCGTACAGTTTTCAGGTTCTCTGGACTTCTAACAGAGAAATTAAGGCCTGTATTAAGGTGGAAAAGTTCGAGGACTGAGTTTCACAAGTTATGAAGTTTCGAGGAATGAATAGATAAAATGAAGAAAAATTGCATTTTTTTTTTTTTCATTTCTTGGTATGTTTGGTTGGCTTTTGAAAATTATGGGATGAGAAAATAGCAACTTCCCCACACTTTTTCCTCAGAATCTTTGCAAATTTGATAGGATTTTGAAGAGAAAGGGAGGGATGGATGGGGAAAATAAAGTGGAAACAAGGATTTTATTGGACAAAAAGCCTTTCTAATTCTAAATCCAAATATTGTATTTTTAAAAGTCCTAAAAAAATCAAGAAAATTATCCATTCACTATTCATTCTCTCATCTCATTACCTTTCTGCCAATTAAACAAAGTCTAAATGAATTGTTTCCCTCAATGAGAACTCACACATGGACTCCAGTATTAGGTGGAGCCATTCCATCATTGGCCAATCCTCCCACGAACAGCCTAATTTTGCTATACATTCCTTTTGATTTTTGAATGCATCCACAACCTCATATACCAAAAAATTAACATTTTCTTGGGTCAGATCCAATACGCTTCCATTTCAATGCCAAACATTTGCCGTCCTACCAGCTTTTTATGTTAGCCTATCTTAGTTTAGTTTCAAATCCATTAAAAATTTCAATCAAATATAACAGTGACTCCATACTTATTGCTGTAAGAATAATAATATTAATCAAAGAAATTAAAGAAGAGAGAGAGAGAGAGAGAGATATGGATCCTACTATAACTTTTTGAAGACGAAGAAGAACGTTTCTAAGGGTGCCATCATCAACTTGATGGATTAGTGCTTCTGTGAATCGGCAAACTGAAAGGTCTTTATCATTCATGGGGAGTCCAACAAATTTTCCTTGGATTGTGCATGGGGTTAGGGGGATATTTGAAAAGCCGTCGTCGGCGAGGTGACTTTATAAGATTGGAAGTAACTTCAATCAAATGAAGCTCGGAAATAATAATGTTGGGCGAGTCCAAATCAGCCAAGTTTGATGCAGTGATATAGCACATATGAATAGTATTATGTAATACCAACCCAAATACCAACATGCTCATAATCACATAAGAACAAAAACGTCCTTCCATTGCAACTGATCTTCCTTCTCCAGTCTTCAATTATTAACTTAGGTTTGCTCTTGTAGTCTGATCTAGTATATATATATATAAATATTCCAAAGCTTTTTTTCTACCTAGTAACGTCTTAAAGGGAGAAATATGACTGACTCACAAGGTCACCACTTAAAAAATTCAAACAAGACGGTTTGAAATATCTTTAATATTAAAATGGAGGTAGGAAGGATTTAGGATAGGCTAGAAGAAAGACTAAGAGAACACAAAGAATTGAAGAAATCGACATTCTGGTTAGAGATTGATTTTCAACAGAATGCGAAGCATCATGGAAGCTTACAAAGGACCAAAAACTTTCTACCACCTGTAGCAAATTTTTGCTTTGAAATCTAGAAGAGTACAGCCACAAATTAGAGAAATATGGTCTTATCAGCCTGCTGCAATCAATTAATCCCTTTCTTTCTTCAAGGTGGTCTGGACCATCGTTTCAAAACTAGACTAGAGGCTGAGCTAAAAGATTAACTGGTTTCGATTCCATTCAATTTGAATAAATATCATATTTCCAAAATAGTAAGGAAGATAAAATCTGAAAAAATAAATAAAAAAATGGATGTTTGGTTTTGAAACACCATGTTTTTGGGTATAGGGAGATCCCGTTGGGAGTAGAATATGTCTTTGTTGACCTTTGAATTGTAATTATTGGCAAAATAGGTTAAGTTTGAGGAAAGAGAGTGTCTGTGGGCTTCTCTGATGATGTGGCAGTGTTACGGAAGATGTGACAGAGTTTCTCGTGTTTCTCGTGTTGTGGCATACGCAATAGAAGAGAGAAAGAAGAGAGAATCAGAAGTGAGAAAAAGAGGAGAGAGAGAAGATTTTATGGTGGGACCCACCATGGCAGCCAGCCTGGCTGAGGGCCACGGTACCATAGTGGCAGCCAGCCACACGGCCAGCACGACAGGTGCACCATGGCATGCCTTGCAGAAGCAGGCCCGTAGGCCCATTGCCGCATAGCCACGCCCCCCAGCTAGCCCTCCAAGTGTTCGACGTATTGTTTAGAGGGAGAATCAACCAACTCTAGAGAGTTCTCTTGGCCAAAATTGCATCCTACAAGGTTTGTTAATGACAATATTGGTTACAGAGGTGATTTCTAGGTATGTCAAGGTCTTTTTCGTCAAGCAAAAAAGAAGAATATCCATCATCGACGGCCATAATGGAGCCACACAAGCCAGATGCAGATCCGATGGGTGATAAAATTGCAGGCTAGTGTATATCTCATTTGACGCGACGAGAATCTCCCACGTGATCTCCCATTGGCTGAGTGCATTTTAAAACCTTGGTTCGCTTTTCATAAAGTGGAGGTGTCAATCTAGTGTGGTGCGTGTTTGGTATGACGGCAAAAGAGGTTCAGATCCAGCGGCCCATGTGATCTCCGATTTTTGGAGGAGCGATTTATTCAGATCTGACGGCCTCGGGCCTTTCCCTCTTTTTTTATGAGATCTAATGGTGTTTAGTGAAGATTCTGTGATAGTCTAATCAGAAGTCGACAACGCAATGACTACAGTGGCGCTAAAGAGTAGCGTGGGTGCACGCTAAACCTTAAAAAGATTCTATTTCCTGACATCCGGTTGGTCGAACTTCAAACCAATATAACTTCTTCATTTTAGCTTGGAATTAGACGGTTCAAGTTGCACCGAGTCCGAAATTCGATGCTCTACCTATTGGGCATCATTAGGAGTTGTAAAAATAGAAGGAAAAAAAAAAAAATCAAAAAGTGGGTTTTGAAGACGAAGAGAGGGCTTTTCTAGGGTTTTATGCTCTGTGGGAGTGATCAATCACCAACTATCTCTTTTCTACGCCTCAATGGAGTGCTAAATCCCTGTGAGAGGTTGCTAGAGCTTTTGCTTTTACAGTCATGGTGATAATGGATTGTGTGGAAGAGATTGAAAGCCTTTGAGCAATGTGTGCTCTGTGAATTGAATTCTACAGTCATTGAAGGTTGTTGAAGAATTCTGAGAGCAGTGTGGAGCTCCAAAAATATTGTTGATCAATCGAAAACAATTGATTATGAGATTTTTTTAATTCCATATCTTTTTATTGTTTTCTATGCATTGTATGCTAGCATAGGTAAAAGAAAAAAAATTAAATACCTATCTAATCTGTGGGTTTCTTTGTAAGGCAATTCTATAAGTCCAAAAATATTCTTTTTGTATTGTGTTCAGTGGGTGCTAGACACTGGCTGTCATATCCTAAATCTTGGCATTATTTGCCCTCTCAGTTTTATGCTGGAAAAACCTAGGGTTAGTATCTTTGTCTATAAGAGACTAAAAGCTGAGTATTGAGTAACTACGGAGCCCGTTGGGCATTACTCCGTGGACTAGCCATCACATACTGTGGTGGTGAACTATGTAATATCTCTGTGTTCTTTGTTTTATTTTTCTAGTATATTTTGGAGTATGTGAAATGGCTTGCAGGGTAGGTGTGCAAATCTGGTAGACCTGACCACTGAGTGGTAGTGAGGTAGATTTGCATACGCTTGTGTGTGTGTGAAAAATTAGATCTCCATCAGCTCTAGGCAACAGTAAAATTATCAGGGAAAATTTTCAGACACTGATTCACCCCCCTCTCAGTGTCATATCAAGTTCATCAGTCTTGTATACCATCGCATGAGTTTGTAGGTTAATTATTCCATCACTTGAGTTTAGGGAAATAAATGTACTTAAATAGATTTCATTATAAATTGATACCGAAAGAATTCTTTGTAAGACCAGAGGCATGAAGACGAGTGGCTATAACCCTATTCTCTACTGATAATAAAATAGTTATCCTCTCTCTTGGATGTAGGTCAATAATCTTGCCAAACGACTTTAATCTTAGCATTTTGTAATTTTTTTTTCTATTTTGTTTGAGTTTTCTACTTCATGATTAGGGTTAGATTTCTACATGTCCTGAATGGAACAACAAGCTTGTAACATGGGGCTGTTCTTTCTCTCAGTTCAATTCGGTCCAGTTTCCAAAACTATGGTCGGACCTTGAGGTTGCTAGAGTATCCTTTATATGATAAATTACATTGTTGCCCATCGTAGAAACTTTGAATATGCAGTTATTTCTCTTAGGCAGGCTTTGCCAAACAATAAGACCTCCCAAACTAACCAAGACAAGCCAAATCATTTACAGACCTGGATCCTCTCGAACAGGCTAAGATGCATCGGCATAAATGAAAGATAGGCTAGGCAATAGGAGATGATTTTTTTTTTCCATTATTTATATGGTATCCCAACTTCCAAGTAGTTTTCCCTATATATTCTGTAAACCGTTTAACACTTTAGCCCATTTCCTTATTCTGAGTTTCTCGTAGTCCAGCTTTTTGGGCTTGGCCTCCTCCTGAAGGCCAAGGACGGGACTGGCCCAATCAAGCATTTACTGGGCCTAACTATGGAAGAACTACCTTTGTATTTGCCTCAAATTATTATTATTGACAAACAGGATTTCTGGCACGAGGAAGCTTCTTTGTACAAACTTTATTCCTATAAAGAAAAAAAAAAACTTTATTTCTACCAAATAAGAGTTTCTTTGGATTTTGGACACTTTAAATGTTAAACTAATTTGTATTACATTGGTTACAAAATATATGGATTATAGGATTTGTGAAAGTTTCCTAAGAGTATTCTGTTTGTTTCCATGTAAAATGATGAAAAGGAAAAAAAAAATCATTGTTTATTTTAGAGTAATATGGAAAAAAAAAAGTGTTGAAAAAGTAGTAGGGAAATTTTATATGTTAAGAACATTTTCATGTAAAATTTTATTTGCATAAAATTTTTTCTAACAAGACAAACAGGCCCAGAGAATCAATCATTTGTAGTTCTAATATTTATTTATTTACAAAATAAATTAAGGATAAAATTTTCGTGGAAAAGATGAAGGGCACCATGATGGAAATTTCGTGATTTCATGTGAAAGATAAAACATTTCTTCATGTAATTCAATCATATATAAACTGTCAAATGTTGGCTAATTAGGTTTGAGATAAGTTTATTTCGACCAATTAGGCTACGTATCTCAAATGAGACCATCCCATTTTGTACTTTCGAAGTATTAAAAGTAGCTGGAGGCATGATTCAAATTAGGACTAATTGGTGCTCTTCAGTCTGAATGGTTTTTTTTTCGATTTTCCCAATTCTTTAATGAGGGGGTGGAATTTATTGGTCCGTGTTATAGATCACTAGAAAGTGAGGTTGGCGTAGATAAGGTTTTTTATGATTAGAAGTAGCTTCAACCAAATGAAGCTCGAAGATAATAGTGTTGGTTGAGTCCGAACCAGTCAAGCCTAATTCTGATGCAGTGATATAGCATATGTGAGCAGTATCATGAAATACCAATCAAAATACCAACATGCTCAAAATCACACAGGAACGTCCTTCCTTCTCTAGTCTTTAGATATTAATTTTGGTATGCTGTTGTAGTCGATCTAGTCTATCAATATACAAAAATAAATAAATAAATAAATAAAAATAACAATAAAAATAAAAAATAAAAATGAAGAAAAAAGCAACCCTATCAAGTATCAATCACTTAATAAACTGCTTAATATTCTAAGGCATTTTTTCTATCAAATAACGTCTTGAAAGGAGAAATAGGACTGTCTCACCAGTTCAACACCTCAATAATTCAAACAAGGTGGTTTGAAAGATCTTTAATATCAAAATGGAGATAGGAAGGAATTAGGATAGGGTAGAAGAAGACTTAGAGAACACAAAGAATTGAAGAAATCAACATTTTGATCAGAGATCGATTTTCAAGGGACTGCAAAGTATTACGAAAGCTCACAATGGACCAAAAAACTTTATACTATCAGTGGCAATTGTTTGGGGAAAAAAATCGTCTGTAGCACTGCTACATGCTGTGTAGCAGTGCTATTCTTGACCATTGAGAATGCATCAATCATGTGTCTCGATGCATCCTGAATGGTCAAGATGAACACTGCTACAGAGCAGCACTACAGACGATCCTAATCGGCTAATCCCAATTTTTTTGCTTTAGAAAATTCAAAAGAGTACAGCCACAAATTGGAGAACTGGTTATCAACCTGTTGCAATTGAGTGGGTTAAAATCTCCCTTTCTTTCTTCAGGGTGGTCTGGACCATACTTTCAAAACTAGACCAGAGGATGAACTGAAAAAGGGTAATTACTCAGATCCGATTCTATCCAATTTGAATAAAATATCATATTTCCAAAAATAATAAGGGAGATAAAATCTGAAAAACTGAAAGCGATAAATTTTCCGCATTGTCTCCTCCCAGACCACTGGGAGGACAGTGGCAACCTATCCTGGATGGTTGCTACGTGGCTCTCGGTGAATCCGAGACCCACATTCGATTCGACACCTAGCCGACAAGCCAAGCCGACAGAGGGTGTCGGCTCGGACATGGGTCTCGGATTCACCTAGAGCCTCGTGGCAACCATCCGGGATAGGTTGCCACTGTCCTCCCAGAACCATTGGGAGGAGACGATGTAAAAACCGGATGTTTGGTTTTGAAACACCATGTTTTTTTTTTTTTTTTTTTGGGATTCCGGTATTTGTTCCGTTTCCCCGGCAAAGACAAAGACTCAAAAATTTTAGCCGGGTTGGGCATGACGGCTATTCCAATGACATGCGCTAGACTTTTTTTGATTTATATGCTTAAGACCACTGCTCTGGGTAAAAAAAGACCAAAGAGGTGCTTCCTATACCGGACATTCAAAGACTTAAGCCCTCGTTGCATGGAATTGTAATTGTCGACCAGAGTGATGGCCTAATCAATGCCTATTCATCTATCGCCGGCGATTCGAGTTACGAATCAATGCCCGGAGTTTCATCCTTGAGCCGAGTAGTGCCTTTGTTCCGGCTATAGTCCATTAACGGGGGGGTTGGCCTGGGGGTATGGGGAGATCTTGTTGGGAGTAGAATATGTCTTATATACTGTCTCGCATGAGTTTTTGGATTAATTATTCCATCACACGAATTTAGGGAACTAAATTACTTAATTATATATTGATAGCGGAGGAATTATATGTAAGACAAGCGACATGAAGACGAGTGGCTGTAACCCTATTCTCCCTATTCTCCATTGATAATAAAATAGTTATCCTCTCGTCGTGGATGTAGCTCAATAATCTTGCCAAACCACTTTAGTGTTATCATTTTGTAATTTTTTTTTCTATTTCGATTTAGTTTTCTACATCATGATTAGGGTTTGATTTCTATGTGTCCTGAATGTAACAGGCTTGTAAAACGGGGCTGTTCTTTTTGTGGGTTCAATTCGGTCCAGCTTTCTAAACTATGGTCTCGACTCTGGACCCTGAGGTTGCTAGGGTATCCTTTCATTTGCTGCTACAGATTCTGATTGCAAGGTGAATATCCATTATTATATTGTTTCCTTCTTCCCTGTCCTCTTCCTGAATTATCTGGGAAGCTCTTACTCTTTTAGTAGCTCCCCCTTCATAAAAAAAGAAAAAAGGTTTCTAAATGATCAGCTTGCAGGTGCACATTGTACAGAGAGGTGCTGTCCGACCTTTGATTGAGGTGCTTCAATCTCCGGATGTACAGCTTAGGGAAATGTCAGCCTTTGCTCTGGGGAAATTGGCTCAGGTTAATGTTCTTCTTTTCTCAACTAGATATGGTTTAATCAGGCAGATATGATTGATGATATAAGACACTATTTTGGCAATCATTCCAGTGATTGCTCCATCTTTTCTTTGTTTTTTTTTAGAAGTTGATTGGTATACCTTGATTTTGAGATTGCATAAATTATTTATAAATTTTAGAAATCTATAGCAACTTAGCCTTCTTTGTTTGAATCACAAGAAAAAGCATCATCGACATTGTTATTGATCATGGATACGAGGTGATCATTCTTTCATTCAATTGTACACTTTTATGAACCTGATTCCTTTAATTGGCCTGTGGAATTCATATTGGAGGCATGTGTTTTCCTGGGAAAGACACTGCAATGGTGTGGCTCAGCATATGGTTTGAATGGTAAAACACCAATGTATACTCCCATGCCTAACTTAGGAATTTTCTTTTTTGCATTCCTTCATCTGTAGAAGTGCAGATTCTTTGATGAAAATTAGTTGCAATCACTTCTTGATATATATATTCCCATATATCTTTTAAGGTTTTCCATGCCTATGAGTGTCAAAAAGCAGTTGATTTTGGGTGCTAGAAAATTGAAGTGGCTGACATTTCTGAAAGGAGTTGATTCTCGTCCATTAATAAACTGCTCCACTCAATATATAGAAGTTCTTTCATTTTTTTTAGTAATAAATTTTCAGACCTAACCCGTTTCAGAGCACTTGGAATCCTAGGACTGTTCCAGTGTAGTAAAAATGATTTCAAACCATGCTTGTTTTCATTGACCTAATAATTGGGTTTGTTTCTCTTGATCATTGTGTTTGATAGGGTGCACCAGTTAAGTCGAGGTGGCCAAGTGATTACAACCCTTCTCTTGCTGCATCTCTTGGGTCAAGTCTGTATTTCCTATAACTATTAAATTTTTATTTTTATAAACATGAATTGTATTTCTTTCTAATTGTACATTCATGTAAAATTTTACTTCCAGAATTGTATTACTTGGAAAATAAAAAAAAAATTACTATTTTTACCGATGGTAACATATTTTCCATTGGTAAATATAAACATTTTTACCCACAGAAAATTAAACTCCATTGGTAAAGATACTAAATTTTCGTCCGTACACATTTTTACCAATGGTAACATATTTTCCATCAGTAAATATACAATTTTTACCTATGGAAAATTAAGTTCTGTTGGTAAATATCAACAATTTTCTCCGCAGGAATTCTATTTCAGTTGGTAAAAATCTAATATTTTAATCAACGGGCATATATTTTCTGCCAGGAAAAATGTGAATTTATACGCACGGAACATACAATGATGGAAACCTGTCCGTCAGTAAATATTGAAAGTGACGAGAACGTATTTTGGCGACAGAAAATTTCTGTTGTAGTGAATATGCAGTTGTTTCCTTAGTAGGCTTTGCCAAATGATAAAACCTTCTGAACTGTCCAAGACATGCGAAATCATTTACGGACCTGGATCCTCTCCTGTTGCCCAACTCATCAATAGTCCATCGAACAAGCTAGGATGCAACGGTATGAACAAAAGACTGTCTGGTGACTGATGACTAGAGATGATTTTTTTCCCATTATTTGTAAGGGATCCCAACTTCATTGTAGTTCTTCCTATATATTCTCTAAATCGTTTTAACACTTTAGCCCATTTTCCTTTTTCTGGGTTTTTCGTAATAAAGCCCATGATATTGCTTTGGGCTAAAGCCAATGGCCTTACCCATTTACTTTTGGGCTTGGCCTCCTCTGAAGGCCAGGGCAGATCCAGTTTATTCCGCTTATCATCACTTAATTTTGCCTTTGCTAGAGATGTGACTTGTGAGGCATTTGCTCTCCAATTGTTTAGCATGTAGACAAGGGTGGACAGGACTGGCCCAATCAAGCATTTACTGGGCCCAAGTAGATTTGGGTTTTCTGGGACCACTGCACTGGGTTACCCGGTTAGAGTTTAACCGGAATTTTGGAGTAATTGGGAGTGTTTCCAAATTGTTCATGTCCACTGCTCTTTTGAAAGATTTTGGGCTGGGTTTCGTCATTTGGGCCCATTTGTTCCTTCAGCGGAAAACGCAATAGCCTGGGTGTAATGTATGACGACGGCCTTCAGTGCTAGTTATCACCCCCGGTAGGTGACAACTATACTTGTCACTGAAGAGTTTAACTGTCCAGTCTCTTGGAATACCAAAACAGGACCCAATCAATTAACTGAAAAGTAAAGGTAAAAGTAAATTAAAATAAAAATTTTACTATAAAAATTTATGGTTAAATTTTTTATTTTAAAGCATTTTACATAGAAACATATGCACTCTAATGGCCAATCAATTTATAAGAATTGGAACCACTAGTGCATTTATTCATGTTTTCCAAATAAATTTGGTATAAATGTGATAAATAATTTAACTAGAGCCAATTTAATTTTTATATTTGTATTTTTATTATTTTTTTCATTAAAAAATTCCCAGATAATTAAGTATTTTCTTTTTAAAATTTTTTCCAGATAATTAACTATTTTCTTTCTTCTTTTTTTTTTTTTTTTTTTTTTAAATCATTTAAATCAATGAAGCCTTTGATATAATCATTTCTTCGATGGAATTTCGTGATTTCATGTAAAGATAAATCATTTCTTCATGTAATTCTTATTCAACCATATATAAGCTGTCAAATGTTGACTAATTAAGTTTGAAATAAGTTTATGTCAAGCAATTAGGGTACCTATCTCGAATGAGACCATCTCAATTTGTAATTTCCAAGTGTTAAAAGCAGCTGGAGGCATGATTGAAAAAGGACTAATTGGTTCTCCTTGAGTCCAAATGGTGTTTTTTCGGTTCTTCCAATTTTTTTAATGAAGGGTCGAATTTATTGATTTGGGTTATACATTACTGGCAAGTGAGGCATAGATAGGTCATTAGGATCCTCTACTGGCTGTGTTGGGATCCAATGGTGGAATGCATCAGATACATTTTTGGATGGACTCCAAGCCATCTGATCTTGCATCATCACATAGTAGAGGATCTTGGTCTGTAGATAGGTCCCGTGCAGTGGTAGCACTTCCAAAAATCTGGTTTATGTTTGATTTTTTTTTTTTTTTTTTAATCTCTCTTCCTATCTCTGTCTTAATACTTATGAAGTATCACTTTTCGTAGCATGGCATACAGTTTTCGCTAGTTTAGAAGTAGGATGATGTAAATCATGCTGAATAAAGAAATTGAGGGAAATTCGTACAAGTCGTATTTTTTTTCACGTGAAAATTGATGTTAAATTTTTTAAACAAGATGCCAGAATTGATGTTCCAATTTAATTTAATTCAGTCTTATTCCAATTAAATAGGATCCATTATCGTATTAGTGGTCAATTTCACTAAGAAGTTGTCGCCATGTCAACCTTAACTTGGGTGGTAAGAATAAGATTAATCCCAATTTAACGTATTTGCACACTATAATTAGACACCATCATGAAATCAAATTTGCCAAGTTTGAATAAATATGAAAAGTGTTTAACATATGGTAGATCGTATGTTTGACTCAGGCTTCAAATTTTGACTCTGTTCAATCAGATTGTTTAGCAAGAATTAAGCAAACAACTGTGCATGAGTTTTAGCCAAAATGGCCAAAAAAAAAGGGGAAAAAAAATAAAAACATGAAGGGAGAAATAATGCTGACATGCACATAGTTGATCAGTCGCCAAATTTAACATGTAAAAGAGTAGAGACGAAGACGAGAAGCCCCTCTCAGTTCAGACTTCAGACAAGAATTTAAAATCACTGAAATGATAATTGGCAGAATCAATTGCAGATAGGGAAGAACCATCTGATCAGTCTCGGGCCAAATCCTCAAACCACAGAACGATTCCACCGGTATATTGTGAACTTTTGAATCATCCTCCTCCTTTGATGCCATGATTCAAACTAGTAAGGTCACAACAGTAGCAACAAGAGATTCAAAACATAGAGACGTGGGGGAAGCGCCCACTCCACAGTGTTGATTGTGATGGTAGTGGGTCTTGGCATAAGTCTTAAAGGAGTCGCATTCAACTCCCCACTGCGTTTATGAACCCAATTTCTCCACAATTCCCCCACTTTCCCCCGGGCTCCGTTGGGTGCCCACTATCACTTCGGGAATCGGGTCTGTTTGGCACAAAAAAATGAAAAAAACATTCTTTCTTTTAGGGTGAATATTCCATGCTGAACCTTCACGATATTCTCGCTCCTCCTTGAGAGGATCCGCATCCTTTCCTCCCAGTGTCTCCTCCCAGTGATTCTGGGAGGACGGTGGCAATCTTGTTCGGATGGCTGACACGTGACTCTCGGTGAATCCGAAAACCACGTTCAAGTCGACACCCCCTGTCGGCTTGGCTTGTCGACTGGGGAATCAGCTTGAACGTGGGTCTCGGATTCACCGAGACCCACGTGTCTATCATCCGGACAGGGTTGCCATCGTCCTCCCAGAGTCGCTGGGAGGAGACGATGTGAATCCTCTTTAAGACTCTATCTCTATATATGAACTGTCTTCCGCCCTCCATGTGCTCTCAATTGAACTATCCGCATGGTTTTTGCCTTCAAAACTGTTTTCTCTTGTTTTTCTTGTTTCTATTTTGATTTCTGGTTTTATGTTATCCCCTTGTTTCAAGTTTCTAATTTTATTAATAAATTTTTTTTAAATTTTCTTTATTAAAAACTTAAGGGTTTTTTTTTTATATTTTTTTAACATGTCTTTATCATGGTTTTAGTGTAGGGTATCAGAAGAAGACGTATCGATCACTCTAAAAATCCATACAAGATTAGTATCGAATCATAAAAAATCAATAATAAAGTCACATGTGATCGATACTAAATTAAAAATTAGATGTTGAAAATCCGTATTCATTGGGCAACTGTCTGCATCAAAATTCTTTGTGACCTACATAAAAGCTATCTTAATGAGCATATAAAATCAAAATGTGATAAAACAAGAACAGTAAAATTACTATAAATGAAGATTACGACAAAACATTTTATATATTAACAAATGTGTAGGACCCACAAATCCATTCGTGGGATTAAATAAAACAAATTTTGCTTTTACCCTTGGCAGCACAATCCACGCAATTATTCAAGGTCTCTGGCCCCCCTTGGATGACTTGTTCTCTTTTCACTCTTGAGTCTCACTAATTAAAAAAAAAAAAGTGATTTTGTCGTGTCTTTAATCACACAGCTTTCTCACTCTAAAAACCTGTAGTCAGTAAATGGGAATCCAGTTTTAAGGATACTCGTCTTGTCTCAACTGAAAAGGCAGGACTAAATTCAATTAACCAGGTGAAAGTTTGACTTAAATTTTTTTTAATGATTGTAATTCATCTTTTTGGTGTTAGGTGTTAATCTTAGCTACGCATCTAATAGACCATAAGGACGGTCCAATAAGGCATTTGCTTTAAGTAACCCATAACAAGACAAAATCAATCCATGATAAAGATAAAGTATGCCACTTGTTATATTTAACTCAACTAACTCAAACGGTACTGGTTAATTGGGATTTTTGTTCCTGCTTTTTCTTTACATTTGAATAATTTTTTGTCTTCACCAAAAAAAAAAAAAAAAAAAAAAAAAAAAAAAGAATAATTTTTTGTCTATTATATTTGTTTTAGCATAGGGCAATTAAGGGCATGTGAGATTTCAATATCGTTGTTATATATATATATATATATATATATATATATATATATATATATATATATATATATATATATATATATTTCTTATCAAAAAGAAAAAAAAATGTTTTATGAGTATATATTTTGGTGGAGATTGAGAGAAGAATTAAGGAGATATAATGAAAAATAAAAGTGAGAACAAACAAAAAAGAGAAAAGTAAATTAAGGATAAATGGCTTTATGGTGAAGCAACTTCTGAACTACATATTATTTTATACCCATAATAATCCATCATGAATAAGTCTCCCATGTAACTACAATGTACATGTTTGGTCTCCTCATTGCGCTTCTATGTTTTCTTTTTTTTCGCTTCCCCTTCTTGGGGAAGCTTCGTTTGGAATTGAGGTTTATTGAATATATTAATTTTAATAGAAAAATTTTCATCTATCACTCAAGAAGTATTCGATATTCGACCTACTACCTACAATTTTCAGCTAATGTTATCTACTATCCAAACATTTGACTGAAATACTAAAAGAAACTCACGTCGTTAGTTGAATCCCGTTAAATGATGACATCATCTCAATTTAAAAATTTTTGGAACAATATTGCCCTTATTGCAATGTTAAATGACCATTTTACCTATAAAGTTAGATAAGTTAAAAATGCTAAAAATGCAGAAAGCTAAATATACAACAAACTCGATTGGAATTTCATCCATGTACATGATGGATGGGAGAACTGAGTCGATCTTCCAAGACCGAGTCTTGATGGGTTGCTGCAAATGTACAAGCTTCAATTGAATCGCATCGGCACCATTAACAAAGGCTCAAGTAGAAAGCTGTGTATGAGCTAAGCTCATCCCCCAAATATGTAGAAGAAACTCTGGTTATTTGTAGAAGGAAAAGCCATGAAAACGTTTCGTCTCTCTGCTCTGTTAAGAAAAACCTTCTCCTCCCATTCTCTTCATCCTCCTCGGCTATTAAGTCACCCAATTATTTCAGCGACGATTCCAACGGAGGAGCCCAATTTACCCTAATAAGATTGGGATCCTCTGATTACTAATTTTAATTTTCAACTTTATCCATATCCAACTAAATATTCATTCAAAATAATTTGCTCAAAATTTCAATTCATCGAAAAACGAAAATTAAATTATTTCCAAATTAATACCTCAAACAAAACTCACAGAAAGAAACAAAAATGCTTTCATAGCTTAATAGCCGAGGAGGATGAAGAGAATCCATCTAAACTTATAAACGTCAAGAACACCTGAACGATCAATCAAGGAAATATAGAATTACAAAGATTTAGGGTTTCGAGGAAACCAAAGTTAGACTCGTTTGAGAAATCAGATCTATAGATCCCTCTCTCAACCAAAGAGAATTTCGAGGGATGAACCAAGAGACTCCTCTTCCTCCACCTGTATGTCCATTGTTTCTTCCGCCTCGTCCACCTCGTTCTCCATCACCATCGCCCCTCCTGCTTCAAGTTCTTTCAACGACGACAACACTATTGTCCCTTTCTTTCTCTCTCTCTCTCTCCAACTTCTCTGTGTTACTTCTTCTTCTTCGAAACTTGAAGTAGAACGAAATTACCATAATACAAGAAATCGTTTGTGAGCAGGAGATTGGGGTTTACGAAGGATGACATTTGGGGTATGGACTCTGATTCTTTCATGAAATTTTCTTTTTTCCTCCTATTATTTTGAATGAATATTTAGTTGGACATGGATAAAGCTGAAAATCAAAATTAGTAAATAGAGGATCCCAATCTTAGATCTGCATCCCAAATTGAAGCAAAAACCCACTCTGATAAAATTGAAGAGAACCACGGTCGGAGAGACGAAGAATCTGTTGCATTCTTAGTTCATTCTCTCCTTTTTCACCGCCGTCTAGAAGATTGCTCCCATCCTACCAGGTGCTCGTCCCCTGATTAGAGAGTTGCAGAGTTCAGTAGAGACGAAGAAGGTCAAATTAATAATTTTAAAATTTTTCAATTTTAAATAAAAAAGGTATAAATGTCTTTCACTATTTTAAGTTTCTTCCGTCAATTAAGTGGGGCGGGTGAAATCTTGTGAAACTTATGGATAGTAGGTTGAATTTCATATATTTCTTGGGTGGTAGATGAAAATTTTTCATTTTAATACAAAAATATTTTACAAAAAAGTAAACTTTACTAATATATTTTTTATCTAACAATTTTTTTTTCTTATAAACATATTTCAATATTCTGAAAGAAAAAAAAAAAAACAAATCATATGATGGGGATGGAGACCTCCAACGTCGTAAATACAAATATTAAGATAATAACTATTTTATGAAAATATTTATTTATTTATTTGTGTGTGTGTGTTTGTGTGTTGGATAATATTTTCTTAATTTCTAATCTTTATAAAATTTTGTTATTGATTTTCAACAAATCTCATAAAATATTTGAAAGGCAAAACAAAAATAACGTCTGAGCAGAAAAAAATTTCTTATGAAATTGGAACATATCCCCTCGACCTTACCTTGCCGCATAAGCCATAGGTTGAAAGATGACTCTTAGTCTTTTTTTATTTTTCCTTTTTATTTGGTGGTTTGTTGCTTGGCCTTAAAAACAGAATATGGATGGTCTTATCTTCAATAATTTATGGAAGTAGGAATGCACAAGTTGCATACATTTCCTTTTTCATCTTATATACAAAAAAAAAATTCTTTTATATATATATATATATATTTAAAATTTTGATATGAAAACTTAACATGATGTTAGAGTTTCAGATTCCTTTTTTACGGTCATCTAAAAGGACCGCATGTCATGTGTATCAGTCACCTAAAAGAGAGACAATACATGAAGGTAAAAGAGGGACAATACGTGAGGGGAACTATTCGAAATAATTTCAAATTAGGGGAGTTCTTTTTTTTTTTAGGTAAAAAAATTTCAAATTAGTTAAATCTAGAACCTTAAGTGCATTATATATTTGACACATGTTAATTACCACCTTATTATATGTGGATATATAAAAAAGTAAATATTGATGACTTATATGTACGTGAAGATGCTTTTCCTTCATGGTCAATGGTGGGCACATGGAGTGGCTAGACCACAAAAAAATTTGAAATTAAAATTATAAAGCAAGGTGTCATCCCTTATAAATACCTTTCCAAAGAGAATACTTACAAAAGGTTTTGCATCAATCAAGTGAAATGTCCATTTTATATATGCACATGAATTAGTTTTATTGTCTCTAGACAACTGAATTTCCATAGTTGGTTATGAAACCTAGACCTTTCATGCATCATGGCTATGGCTGAAACTTACTCCGAACGTATACGCAATGTTTTAGTTTTAGGTATCAAAAATGATATGGGTCATGGCTGATCAAATCGATCTGATATCGATATAGATTGGATATGGAGCCAATGAGTACAAGATACATGACCAATGCCAATAAAAAAGATTAAAAAAATATGAAATGATTAATACCGAATCAAGATCAGTCATGGTCAAATTCGACACCAATAGGTATGTTTACTTTTTCTACATTCCAACCGTTATTTAAGAATAATTTAGAATGACCATATGATAAATTTCAAACTCAAACATGATAATTAGCCCTCCCATGTAATATCATACATTCTCAGATAGTTTTTGTAATCCACACATACTCTTACTTGTTTAGTATTTTTCGATACGATTTTTACACCCATGCTAAGGCTATCTATTCACAAATTTTCATTACCATCCAATTTACCATGTAGTAAAATAAAAAAATACCCATAAATGAATTCCGTATGGGTATCCCTAATCAACCTAGAACTTATCAAGCTTGAATTTTTTAGGGAAGTCTCTATAGTTATTGTTAGTCCATGATAATTGAGTCTCCATATCCATCTCTTTCAACTTTACAAATGGATGAGAAGATATTAAAGAGATTTTAGGTTGCATCAATCCCTGCCATGAAAATAGAAATTAGACAAAAAGAGAAGCATAAATAAATGAACAATATGGATTGTATAACTCCAAGATTAAGCTCAACAGCTACACAGGCAGAGATAAAAGAACAAAAGAAATGACATGATGTGGGTCCAGCCTGGCTAGGCTAGCCTAGGTTGATTTACCAAGGGTGAGCACCCACACAAGAACTCAAGAGTTCTTCCAAGTAATCTGGTCCTAGATCTTCTAATTCCACCACATTTTTTATCCTAACCTGTCTCTCTTTGCTCTTCCCACTCATGGATTTTGATTTTCTTCTCATGGAGTGTCTTTTTTTAAGTGCCACCACAGGTGAGCACCCCTCCTCAAAACCGTACTTGATGTCTCGCAGTGACTCAATCACCTTCTCCACTGGGAAATTCAGGACTGCAAGTGATCCACGAATAGAAAATGCTGCTTGATCATAAGCAAGAGCTGCTGCCTCTGGGCTGTCGAAAGTCCCAAGCCATACACGTATCCCATGTCTAGTAGAATCTCTTATCTCAGCCGCAAATTTCCCCCATGGTCGCTTTCGGACACCTCTATATGACTTCTCCTTTGTCTTGGGTTCTTCATTCTTCTCCTTGGAACTCACTTCTTCTTCCTTAATTCTGGTGGAGAAGTGAGTCTCCGGTGATTCTCGAGCAGCTTCTGTGAGAACATCCAAGAGTAGCATCTCTTCTGAATCATTCTCATTGAAAGGAAGTGGTTCTTCCTTGAATCCAAATCCTTCCCACGAGAAACATTCTGATGAGCCAAATGAAGATTCCGGTGAAAAATCAGAGTTTTGGTATTGAAAGAGAGAAGAATCCATCTTTTATTGATTGAATCTCCCTCACTGAAGAACACTGATCAACAGTGTTTGTTTATCAGAAGCTGATGCTGCTTTGAAGTTTTGGTGGAATATTTGTAGCCCAACCCTATAAATACCCAAAGAAGAGAAGGAGCTATCAGCCCATCAGTCAGCCCAAAAAAGTAGTGAAGGGCAAGTAATTGGCAAAGGAGGATGTTTTGGTATATATATATATATTTTAAATAATGTCATATTTACAAAAATAAAGTGGTCCCACTTCAAGATTAAAGCACGTGGGTCAAATGAGGCAGGGCGGCCAGGTTCTCATTAAAAAACTTCTTGCTAATTATGACATCAATGTGATGAGCTCATACTATACAAATTATTATGTAGCACTACCATTTTGTTGGACCTGTCCACTTGGCATCCTAGTAGGAGCCCATTATTTTTTTCTCGGCAGTTGGAAGGGAGTGGCGGTGTTTATTTTAACTGTCACCATCCCTTTTTTAAATTTGGCTTTCTCTGGTTGAAGGGAAAGAGAACCCTACAATGTCTGTGTGGGATTTCTTTTTTGTTGATATTTTATTTTCTTTGACCATGTGGTCCCAATTGACTATATCATATTCCACATTTTCATTGATGTGTGGTGGGAGGTTCTTCTTCTATTAATATTGTGAGAAATTTTTTATTAAACTCTTATTAAATATGATATGATTATCAAATTATCAAATAGGAATTTTTATTTTACTTTTTACGATAATGGAATTTGATTTTGAAATTTACTAATTAAAATTAAAATATTTTGAAGTTAATCACACAATCACGTCAGGTGGTGTATTAGAAGTTTTCATTTTAGTATTAATTTAGACAAAGTTTTTTTAGTCGATAGATTAGTTATTTTATACTTGTTAGAAATAATCCCACATGTTTAGAGATTAGAATCTTCGGTACCTTGTATATGTGAAAGTCCCTTTACTTACAAGTTCGAACCTTTGAGTTGAAAACTTAAGATAGTATCAAAGCTCCAGGTTCATTCTGATACGATCATCCAAAAAGAGGGATTACACGCCACGTGTACTGCCACCCAGAAGGGAGGCAACAAAGAAATGAGACTGTTAGAAATAGTCCCACATTGCTTAGAGATTAGAACCTTTAGTGCTTTATATATTTGAGAGCCCCTCCACTTACAAGTTCAAAGTTCTGAGTAAAAAACTTGACAATACCCTCTAAAGTGAACAAATTAACACAGCCAAAATCAATACAAATTGATTGATCCAAGATCGATACCTTGAACCAAGTTAATAAGGATAAACTTTCTAACAAGACCCAACAGGGTTCATGTGAAAAAGGATTTAAGAAAGTTAACACGTAAAGAGGATCATAAGGTGACAAAGCTCTCCATCTCTCTCATATTTGTCAATGTAAGAAGATAATGACTCAGTTTTGTTGTACTAAATTTGAACGTTTGTTATCACATCTTTCCAAATGTTATCCTTATAATCATGCAAAAAATATATTTATATTTCTGAAGATAACTGTGGAACTGAAATGATCCAGATGCAGATCCCCTGAAATATTTAAAGCTTGAATATAACTGTCCTCCATAAAAGGAGAGGTCCAGGCCGGTAACCTAGATAAAGACTAGCTACTTTCAGGTAAACGGGTCAAGTCCAAGATAATCTTTGAAATCCATGAGGAGGTGTACGTTCTTAACTCCAAAATATTTTGGAAGTTTTTGGAAATTAATTATTATTATTTTTTTATTTTTAAGAATAAATATTTGTAATCAGATTTTATCAGTGCTATCAAAACAGCCATCTCGTTTTTTCGCCTAATAAACCGCTATACTCCTTTCATAAGTAGTCATTCAACTGTATCCTATTTGAAGTCATATATTGACTAAGCAAAAGCATCAAATTAAGTTTGCACGAGCTGAAAAACAGTTTCGTGTCTAAATTCTCAAACAAGGATGTCACTGTGAGGCTGAGCCTGACCTTGCAGCTGGAAAAACTGTGTTTGGGGACAACCAAACATAGCATATATCAAGTGTAATTTTAATGGCCCTGCTGCCATTGAGAGTCAATCAACAATCCAAGCTGAAGAATACTAGACATCAACCCAAAAAAGTTGGATTAAAATAGTCTACTGCTGACTAGTCGTGCTAGCCATGATTGCATGGCTGGTGTTCATCGGACAAACATATACTAATAAATAAATAAAAAACCTTATTTTGGAATAACGATAGGCAAAAGGTTTGATAGACGAACATGCATGAATAGGTTGTGTTTTTACCATTGAAAAGAACAAAAAGAAGAAAATATAATTCAAAAATTAGAATAGCTGATGATGTCCTAACCGTACACAAGGTCTGTGTATGGATACCATCCCCATAAATATATAACGACCTGATTTTCATATATGATCATTGTATATAGACCACGGACGGCACATCAATTTGTCCATTTAAAAGAGAGAATTGAAGTATGACAATGAATATATAAGACTCATAAAATAATTTACCATTTAATAAGGTTATGTTTGGATGTGGAAAAAAAAAAACTTAATAAGATAAAAATAATGATAAAACAATCATTAATTTATTTGTTTATTTTTAACATAAGCTTAATTTTCTCAAGAAAAGAACGGTGACACCAATGACCCAAAAAGGTAATTGCAACAGGAGGGTCGACGACGATGAGATAAAAGTGCAGGTAGTTTTGGTGGGTTCCATATTAGACTGGACCAGGGGCTACTACTGAAGACTCAATTAGTAGGGTCCATAGTAGGCAGGGCCACGAATGATCGATGCTGACTGCAAATTTACAGATTCAGAGAACTTAATCGATTCGATTCCTTCATCATCCCCCAAGGGCCCAGCCCCATATCACATTACTAAAGCTTCCAACCTATATGGATCCCACAGCTTCCTTATAAGAAAATTTCTGATTTTAAAACGTTGTCGCCATCCGGCCGGTTCGGCCACAGCCGCCGGGATGGAATTCACTGAAAACTACTCGCCGCTGTCATCAGGTTTCGAAACTTGGCTCTCGACTAATGTGTAGTCATAATTTAGCCACGTGTACAGATAAGACTGCAGCAAGGTTCTAGATTCAAGTATCAGAAAAGATATTGATCATATTTACCATCAACCTCTTACAGATCCAATGAGAAACTGGCACATGAGACGTGACTCATACCGTATGAAATAATATTAAAAAAGATCGAATCCAGGATCAGATACGATTGGGATTGAATTTGGGATTAGGATTAGAATCGATTAAGTCCAAAACCGATACGGAATGACTTGATCGATCTATCTGATATGAATATCTTGAACCATGAACCGGAAGCACGCATTCGGATGAAGGGCTACGCCAGGAAAAACAGGGAACCACTTATATTGAGGAATTTGGGACCAATGGTGGCTAAATTCTGGTTGTAGTTAATTTCTAGCCCGGGCCAACATACATAACGAATTGGGCCTGGGAGACTGGGAATCTAAAAGTAGAACTATTTTCTGTGAAATTATAATGTTTTCATTCTGACCAAAATTAATCCAAACCAAAACCGTTAGGTTGAAATCGGTAAATCGTTTATTAAGCAGTTCAGTTTTGGTTTGGATTTTCACAAGATTTATCCTTTAATCTGAATACATATGTAACCTTTTTATGGACTGTTCAAACCAGCTAATTTTTTGCTATAAAAATCCCGAATCCATAACTCTAGACTAAAACCTCGAACCATAATCTAAACCAAAATCTCATACATACACATGCACAATGTCTCATTTTCTGAATCTCTTTCTTTCCATCTTTTTGTCTCCAAACCGTCCACCCCTTGTACGTTTTAGTTATAAAAAAAAACCTTTGGATATAAATATTATTGGATTTACATTGCTTCGAATACAAACTTTTAATTTAAAATGATGGCCATTCTTTTAGAACCCATGAATAAATTTTAAGACTTTATTCTTAAGATAGCATCTCATTGACATACAAGTCAAATTTTAATTGAGAATGAATGGATCAGTTTTTAGTTAAATTGTTATGATATGTTGTAAAATTGTTTTTCAAATATTGAGAGAAATTAGTTGCAATTGAGTCATATAGAAAATGATTAGGAAAGGGATGCGTTCAACCGTTTATAAACTGCAAGCAAAACCATTTAATAAAAAACTGATTAAAAACTAGATAATCGAAACCAATTAATAATCGATTATGGTAGCAATTTCGACACCTTTTAGTTAATCGATTTGATTTCAATTTTTACCCCCCTATGCATCGAATCCATACCGTACTGTATTGCACCGCGCCATAATAAACCGTTTAACATCCTTAGAGACAGAGGGAGGGGATCAAAAGAGAGTAGGGTAGTGAGAAGCTCCCACTTCTCCAACATTCACATAAACTTTTATACTAAATTAATCGAAAAAGATTATTATCCGACAGTGTGTCTTTGTGCCTAGACACACAAGGGGTGAAATGAACACCCTGCTTCCCCTACTTGGATGTTTGTGTGTACATTTTCATTGGACTCGTGCTTGTGCAAGTGCTTCACAGATGGATCGGAAACTATTTCCCATTAATTAAATACCTTAAATATTATTATCATTTAGTGTGTGGAGGTTCTAATCTCAAAACTCCTTAATTGTTGGAGTAGACCTTAAAGACCATTTAAAAAAAATTTGTTTTATAGATGAGAAAAGGTTTCTTGTTCAGTTGAGTAGCCCACCAACCAAAGGCATCCAAACTAGAGGAGGTGATGTAATCATTTCACCCGGCCTCCAATTGTTTGGGTGCAGATACACCAGATAAGAATCTTTTTCCCTTCGTATATATTTTGGATCAATCAGAGAAAATTTTCCCTTTCAATTATATAAAGCTTCCAAAATAGTCTTAATGGTAATAATGAGGGGTGGATCAGAAAAATTTTGTCCTTACCATTATCATTATCAGTAGCAAGCAATAACTAAAGAACACTGAAAATGCAAGGCAGAAGGGTCTAACCAGGAAGAAAACGAGGAAAAGGATGAATGAAATAAGAAGAAAGAGAAGATTACAGAATCTAAGTAGGACAAGAGAGAGGGAATGGAGATTCCTTTGCTTAACCCTTTTGGGGATGGTTCATGAACCTGTAAACCTCATCAGACAAAGATGGAGATCCACGTTCAAGGGTCAAGAACAGTCCACACTCTCAGTTAAGTTCTCCCACCAACCTTTCTCTGGCATTTTCAATTGAGTATAATTGCAAATAAGGTAACCCACATTCTTCTGGTGGAGTTTCTCTAATGGACTCAGAATCTGATCATTAACTCATTTGGATGGGCTTTTCACTTTTCACAAATAAATAAATATTTAAAAAAATTAAAAAATTGATGAGCTTATTAAGAAGGAATTTAACAAGCATGGTTAGCAATATTGGACCTAGATTTTTTCTTGTTGCCCAGTCGAGTCAGTTGTTTATTGTGCAGGTTGTGATGCTCGGAACATATGTTGATGCATTCCAATCTTTTCGATGAACAACTGACAAGCTGGATGAACAAAGATGATCTTTTTCCTAAAATTTTCAAGTATTTCATTACCTTGTAATTAGTTCAAGTGGTTCAAGAACATGTTCTCCATATTTAATAATCGAAAAGGAAAGCAATAAAAAGAGAACGTGGAAAGAAAGTTAAAGGAGACAGAATTTTGAGATAATGGAGTGGTGGTCATGCAAAACGTAAAGGGGGAATTGGGAATTAGGCTTTAAAGGTTCCACCATTTGATTCACAAGTTTCATAAGTCTTATTATTCCTTGTTCTATAACTCATGGTTTTATTTTATTTATTTTACTTTGTTGTGCTTTCATTGTAAAATTTTTAAATAATAAATTTTTCCTTCCTTGTAAAATCGGGAGAGGTTTTCTCGTCCGAAGATCAAAGAAATCAAGGGTAAAGGACCACCGGGAAGGGGGACCTCTTAAAATTGATCAGCATGATTAAAAAGGTTTTTTCTATTCTTTACATTTTACATTAAAACAGACAGTGAAAAAACTCATTTCCCAAGAAAAAATTTTCTACTCTTTGTCATTTTACATTGAAATTCCATTTGGTTGTAAGGAAAATTAAAAATACAAGAGAAATGAAAATTTTAAAATTAAAATAAACTTTGTAATCATCACACCACATGATTAAAAATGATTACATATTTGGTTTATTAAATTTTACTTCACGCATCCAAATTTCTTAGATTTGTGAATAAAAGAAAAACTTTAAAAGTAGCGTTACCATATGTAATAAAAAACTTAAATAATTTATATAATCATAGATTCATGTTGGATATATATATATATTTTTTGATAAAAGATTCATATATACTATTTGTAATATTAAAAAATATCACTTCATTTTCCTTTGATTTCCTTTGCCACCAAACAGAGACTGCACAGCGAAAAATGAATTTCTTGAACCCAAACCTGATAGCAATGTTTTGATTAAGTGGAAAAGGTTCTTACCAACTTAAAAAAAAAAACAAAAAGTAAAAATGATAACCTCATCAAAATCGGATAAGAGATTAAAGAATCTGACAAGATCTTGACTTGCAATTAAAATTGATTATTGTCAGCATTATCTCTTCACCACTTCACCGACAGAAAAGACACTAAATTAGTAAAATTAGCAAACGGTGCATGTACTTGAGATTTAATGCCCGTCGTGGTGTGGTTTTAAAATAACTTAAATATGATCATTAAATTTTTTGATCAGTTGTCTAAAGTCCAAATGATTTATTAAATCATCCAATCTAAATTATCTAATTGAATGTTATTCCCTCAAATGGTTCTAAATTTAGGTATTCGACATAATATCCGCATGTCTAAAATTGATTTGATTGAATTCTGATCGAATTAGTTTATAGATATATTGGGAATCCAATGTGGGTCTAATTTTTATTAAAATAAGATTAAAATAAATAAGAATCAAAGATCGATTAAGTTCAAAACCAGCATGAATTGATTTATTCAACTGATCCAATACCTTAAACCATGTTACCTCGTGCGTTTCTTCATTAATTTCCCTATAAATTGTACATTGAAACTTTTCACAGATTATTACAAAGCCATTAAGATCTGACCTCTTAAATATTAGTTAACATCTCAGACATCACTATTGGTATGTGGTGTAATAAAATTAGGGGTGTCAAGCAGTTGGTTCAATCCAATTTTGATCTGGTTTGAATTGATTCCAGTCTTGTATCGGAAAATTTAAAACCAAATTGTTAAGAAAAGACTGGTTTTAGTCAGTTTTGGTTTTTATTGGATTGATTTAATAAACCATTATTGAGTTGTTAAATCTCATTGCACTTTGCATTCAAATTTCTTAGATTTGAGAGAGAGAGAGAGTGTGTGTGTTGTTAAATCTCATTGCACTTTGCATTCAAATTTCTTAGATTTGAGAGAGAGAGAGAGTGTCTGTGTTGTTAAATCTCATTGCACTTTGCATTCAAATTTCTTAGATTTGAGAGAGAGAGTCTTCAAAAATAATATTATATAGTTCAATTTCTCAACCATACTAGTATCCATGATGATGAGGATCTAATAGCATCTAATTCTTCTAGTCAAGATTGTACATGTGACTTGTATACCAATTGCTATATATATATATATATATATATATATATATATATATATATAACGGATTGATTTCTGTCTGGGCTAAGTTGGTGCATGTTAGGTTTTACAGAGTCAAACCGAAACATGACCAATAAAAGGTTTGAGTTGGATGGGCTGTACTGTAAGTAGTAACAATTGGGTTGGTTGGGTTTGCGTTTCTTATCAGGCTTAGCTTATCAGACTAGCAATGGTTTGGTTTAGTCCAAGTCCATTTGAAAGCCCAGTAGGAAACCCATCAAATCTAAAGCAGTGAAGCTAGAGATTTAATATTCAGTATAAATAGGTCTCGTAGAAGTCATTATCAGGTTTTGATTCATCACTCTAGTTTTTCGGGCTCTTATGGGGCTAGCCATGACTAGACCAATAGAATGTGCCATTCTTAAACCCGAAACATGACCAATAATGTCTAGTTCGATCTTAGGCTAAATTCGTGCAGATATTTCTAGTTTTTTATATGTATATTTATTAGAAGATTGACTTAATAGGCTCTTATTCACGAGTCCATTATCGAGTTGGTATTTGTTCCATAGATTGATTTCAGTTTTAATCCATTAGGTCTGTTCGGGGTTGTTTCAGCCCAAGTCCGTATCCGAGGTCCACCATGTTGACTAGACCTGCAAGATAAGCAAAGAAAAGGGGGAGGCGGGCCTATAGCCCCGGGTCCACTCCGATGCTTAACTTAGGGCTCTGTGAACAGTTGATGGGTTTGGTATCCGAGTCCATAACAATATTTAAATGGGGTAGGTGAGAGATTCTCAGTCTGAGGTGTCAGAGCGATAATCCCAAGAAAGAGTAATAAATGTAAAAGTACTTGAAATCTCAGGATTCGTGGCATTTATAGTGAATAGTGTATCTTTGTAAATACCATTTTTACCTTTGTTTGATGTGTGATGATCAAAGTATCCTTGCAAAACTGTAGAAATGATGCTTTTGTCCTTATCCATTGGTTGGATTTATGGGAATGTCCGGGTATTGACGTGGATGCTTGGATCTGTCGTCATGTCATTGGTGACGTGAGAGATTTCCCTAACACTTGCCTCGTTGCTCTGGTGAATCTATAAGATTCAACTGAGCAAGTAAAAGTAAAAAAAAAAAAAGGAATGTTCTCCCAACAGGGGTCAAGCTATCAGTTGACCTGGTCAGGTTTCGATTTTTCATTGCTTTCTAAAAACCAAACCCAATTATGACGAATCAAGATTTTGGTCCATTTTGGTCTAGTCTTTTTGGCCAATTTTGGTTTCAGTTTGGGTTTAATTTTGACACCCGTTTAAAACTACTCTCTTAACTTTCAGACAAGTACCTAGAAAAATATTGTTTCTTTTTTTTTTTTTTTTTTTTTTTTTTTTTTTTTTTTGGTGGGGGTGGGGGGAAGTAGAAAAAATCATCTCTTTATCTAGTCACGATTCAATGGCTAGAATTTAATTGCCACACATACCGATGTATTAATATACACACTGGATGAATTCTAGCCGCTGGATTGCAGTTGGAATCCGTCCAATGACAGAGACTATTTGAACCCCAAGTATCTATACGTTAGTGTAATATGTGACTATTGGATGGTGTGGGAAATTGGGAAGTATCTCAGCTCTCTCTCTCCATTGGGTTGCATCTCTTTTCATTGCCACTACACCTATATATCCAATCACTATCATCTCTACATCTCTCTCACCGCTAGCTGCTACATCTCTCCACCTCCCCCTCCTGCACGGATCCACGGGTTGGAATGTGTTACAACTCAAGCCCAAAGGAGAGTCCAACCCAAAAGACAGGCCTGTTAGGTGGGAGAACCCTCAGGCTTAAGAACCACACTTGGTTTATGTGGGATCATAACATTGCCACCTCTTTTTAAAGCCAACGCCCACGCCGACCTACTCTAGATTTTCTACTCTTGATGGCTTTCACTCTGGTTTTCTTTTCGTCAAGTTTTCAATTCAAAAGTTCGAACAAATAAGTGGAGGGACTCTCTATATATAAGATCCCAAGATTTCAATCTCATTAACAATGTGGGACTATTCCCAATACTCGGTGGTGTATATGTGGTAATATATGTGACACTTTTCAAGTAACTGGTTCTACTTTTTAGGTGACTGGTTCCTATTTGGGTGACATTTCCGTGACTGTCCCTCTGACCATAGTTCCTCTTTTGTGCATCCGACATCCCTCTTTCTGTGACTTTTTACCTCTTTTTTTAGGATTACTTTGAGAGGGAATTTAGAGCTTTGATAATATGTCAATTTCCAATTCAAAAGTTTGAATTAGTAAGTGGAGGGACCTCCATATATAAGACCTCAAGACTATAATCTGATTAGCAATGTGGGACTATTCCCAATACTTTCCAGGTAACCCTTTCCTAGGTCGGTCCTTTTCTAGGTCGCTACTTTTGGGGCATCGGCCTCTCAATAAAAACATCAAATGTAACAACTCAAGCCCAAAGGAGAACCCAACCCAAAAGACATATCTATTAGGTGGGAGAATGTCAAGCTTAAGAACCACACTTGGTCCATGTGGGATCCCAATGTGGGAGTTGTGAAGCTGCAAGGAGTGGCTGTCCATGACTGAAGCCAAGGAAGGATTTTGAGAAACAGCTTGGGAAATAAAATACTCCATCAATGTTTTCTTCTGGTTTTTGCAGGTCTGAGAGGAAAGCGAAAGTTCAGCTGGAAGAAGAGGATCCATCAGATACCAACTACCAGAATCAGATTCCTATAGAATCACCCAACAATCAACTCTCCAGCGCCGGCAATCATTGATCTGCTGCGCGGAGCTTGTGTCATGGATTGCCGAGACCAGATTGCCATGACCATTGAAACGCGGTTCAATAATAATCTATTCCTGCAACTTCAAAGGAAACACTTGGATTCTATTTAGTAACCGGTTCGTTGGAACAGAATTCTTAGTTTGACTAAAAATAAAAATATAATTTTTAGCTACTTTTCTTGTTCAATTGAGGCCCAAGTTCATGAAATGGACTACACAGAAAGGAAATGGGCTCCACATCTATGAAACCATAACTCGATCTCCAACTCATAGGTGGGCCCACCGAAAAAATACCCTTATGTCACAAGTTGATCTAACGCTACTTGATGAGACGTGGGCCTATTGAGCCCAGTTGATGAGCTTACAATAAGTGGTCCATGGGCCACTGATAAGTCTTTGTTGGAATAAATTGCATACAAAATCTTACCAAAACAAAAAATTGCATAATCCTTTCCAGTTGAAAAATAAAAAAACTTCTACATCTAATAAATTTGCAAGCATATATATATATATATATATATATATATATATATATATATATATATATATATATATATAACACAACATTTATTATATCTATTAGCAAAGGTAACATTCTAGATTAATCTAGTGCTGATGGTGATGGGAATCAATGCCACACTTTTAATCCTGATCCTTAAAATGTGAAAATTATATTACTTAGAAAAAACGTACCCAATGCAGGAGGCCTCCCTCTTCTCTGAGGTCTGGAAAAATTGAATTATTATTATTATTATTAAGGAGAAATGCGAGTTCACCTCACCATTAAGAATTAAGATAGGCATTTTTTGATATTATACAAAATTCTACCACATGGCAAAATGGCATGACAAGTATGATAATTTTATAGACGAATGATAGTTTGCATAAAAAAACTCATCAAATTTCATAATCAAATTCAATCATATACTCGCTGTGTATTTGCATGTGTTGTTACTAGAATTCGGCGAGATCTTTCAAAGTGGGACCTATCTGCAAACGAAAATGAAAAGAGGACAAGAGTAGTTGAACCTTTGGTTTAGGGGATCACTTCGACGCTTAAGGTAGGAAATTGAACAACAATCAGTATTAAATGTGTGCTAGCACTAGAAAGTAAGAGGTGGTAAAAGATGATTTAACCTTGAGGTCCTACTTATAGGGATCTAGTGTGAGTCCCATGTGCCTTTGTAGTACAAGTCCAAAATTATGGTTGTTCGATTGTGCCCCTAACTTTTTGTAGATAATGGTGGATATGCCTGAAAGTGTCATTTTGGTCAAAAGATGACTGTCACCCCAATGGCTGGGGGCTTAGAAATGGCCAGGTGCCATGTTTCTATTGGTTGATAGTATTTGTACCCATCGTGCATCCTCATATATATGTTCATACACACCTTTAATTAGTACTCGACCGGTATTGCACAAAGATTTTCAAAGCCCCATTTTGCAGTTTGGAAAATTCTATTTGGATATAAACTTAATATGTGAGTAGGAGATCTAGGGATCTACCGGTTCACAAAATTTAGAACTCATCTAGCATACCTTGTGAAAGTTTTTTAGCCAACTAAATTGATATCTAACTAATTAGATGTCCAATTAAACATTTCCCATATCATTATTGTCTTCAATTGACTTGGTTAATTTGGCACACAATATTTGAAGTCAAGTTCACGTTTAAATTTAAAATTTGGCTATTAGACAAAGTTGCAGGCAAAAGCACTTGCAAGATAAACCCACACTTAAAGAAAAAGCCCATCATAATGGATTCAAATCGTCTCTTCTCTGTACTTCAGGGAGGAGACGCGGCGACCCCACTGAATGGTCGCCATGTGGAGGTCAGATGAATCCGATCCCTCCGTTCGAGCCGACACTTTCTTATCGGCTCGGCTTGTCGGCTCTAACGGAGGGGTCGGATTCTTCCGACCTCCACATGACGACCATCCAGTGGGGTCGCCGCCCCTCCTCCCGAATCTCAAGGAGGAGACGATTTGGATCCCATCATAATTCATACGTATTCATAGGTAAGGTGTTAAACGGTGGAGTTTTGGTATATCACTGCTGTAAAATTTGAAAAACTGATAAATATATAAGTACATTATTGGTTCGGTATAGAATAGTATGTAATAGGGTAATACTATTATTGTGCTAATTAGATAAAGGGTAAGAAATTGCTTATTGTTACTGAGATTGCTAAGTGGTATTGGTAAATCCGTACATAAACAGTTTTTTGGTATAAACAGTTTAAACGGTTTCAGTTGTGATATTACCAATGATTTGGAGTATCGATTCCTTAATCTGTTTCTTAACAGCTCAGTTTGCTATTAAACAATTTTATTTGTCATTAAACTGTTTAAAAATTTTGTATCAATGCTAAGAGCCTAGATAAAACAACCAAATTTAAGCCCAAAAGAAAGTCATCAAATAAAAGTATATTCATCAATATAATGCCACTTAGAAGCCCTCATCAATTCAAACATTCATTTTACACAATTAAAACACCAAATGTTTATACAATTTAAAACACTCAATTACAAAAATCACAAGAACAACCATTAAATGAGTTGTTTAGGTTTTTCTTCCTTCCCTAAACTTAAACGCCCCTCTAACAACTGACAAAATATAAACATGAGTAGTCATATAACTTGTGAACGATTAAGTACTTAAGTAGTTAAGTAGTAGGATTACTTGGTATGTAATTAGTTCATACCGGTGGTAAATTTATAATACTGCATGTACCATATCGATTGCATAAACGGCATGATAGAAACGATATCAATACCACTTTGACACACTTATTCATACGGTCCATGCGAAGACCAATCCACCGGTCCTTTGGGTTCTAAATTGACGTTTGCTTCCTCTTCCATTCCGGATTCAGCATATTAATTATAAGTTGACAGATACAATGGATGTGGTCTGCACGTGTTAAAATTAAGCCAAAAGGAAGCGCAATCCAAACAAAATTGCACTATCTGCAAACACAAGGAACAACTTTCAACTTAAAAATAATTGTTTATATCATGCAAGTAGTAGAAAGGGAATTTTTACAAAAGAAAATAGTAGTTGACTCTTCATTTTTGAAATCTTTAAACTATTGAAATGTTGAATATCATTATTTTTGAGGTTTTACTTTGATTACAGAACTTGGATTATGAAAAATTCAATTCAGGTAACCGTCAGACCTGACTGGTTCGATCAAAAGTGACCATCTTTAATTCTTTCTCTCTCTAACGTACATTATTTGATTGGTACTAATTCCTATGACTCCATGAATCTTTTGAATTTACCACCAAATTTGACAGCAATAGAAAAGATACTTCGAACTTGGAAATCTTGGAAGCAAGCTTAGGTGAGTGGTATATTGCAGGTTCCTTTGTTGCTTTTGCTGTTGTTAAAGTATCAAATAATATTGATTGGAAGATGATGGAGGAAGAGAAAGTTTCAACATCAACTTCGAAAGAGAAGGTAGAGAGAGACGAAAAGGAAGAAGAAATGGAAAGAGAAGAAGATGTACGTTACAGAGGGGTTCGGCGCCGCCCTTGGGGTAAGTTTGCGGCGGAGATACGAGACCCTTCCAGGCGTGGTTCACGTCTATGGCTTGGAACGTTTGATAGAGCGGAAGATGCAGCACGTGCATATGATCGAGCTGCGTTTGCATTGAGGGGTCATCTTGCCATCCTTAACTTCCCTAATGAACACTATTCTCAGACCTCTTCTGCTTCCTCTTCTTCTACTGCTTCTGCTGCTTCTGCTGCTTCTGCTGCTTCTTCTCCAAGTGGATCTACCGGAGCTGGAAGAGAAAGGGATGTTATTGAGTTTGAGTATCTGGACGATAAGGTTCTGGAGGAGCTTCTTGCAGTGGAAACAGATGATATCACCAAGACGACCAAGGAGAGGAAATAGTACTGAAACTTTTTAGTATTTTAAACTTTTCTGTTGGAAACTACATTTTAGGGTTTTGTTCTCCGAATCTAGTTTCGCTAATCCGTTTCCCTGTAGTCAACTTATCTCATTCATGGTCTCTTAATTCTTGAGATAAGAGATATGGAAAGAGATTGTTCCAAGTTCTAATTACTTGAGGAACTTTGGGCGACATCTTGTTACTGTTCGGGTCTATTATAAGTGTTTGTCAGGGATGTAAGGGATGTAAATGGATGGTTGAAAATTCAGATTCCGTTTGGATCTGTATCGGATTAAGGGTATTTGTATCTATTTATGGGTATCTGGATATGAATTCGAAGGATGCAAATTCGAACATTAAAACTATCACATCCTGCTCTATATCTGATCCATTTACATCTTTACCTAATGATGCCCATTTATTTAGAGGGTTTCTCTTCTCTCACTTAAAAGCCGACACCCCAAGGGGTGGCTGATGTGGGATTTGTAAATTTTTACTCAATTTGTTCTTGACATCTTTGGTTAGGCCCAGTCTTATAAGAAATTCATCGAATGGTAATCCTGTGTGTGATAGAGTGAGGATGTAATCAGGGACTTGGCTACCTAAGGGTGCAAGTTTGGCCCGCTCTGGCCCGGTCTGAACCCACTTTGAACCCGAACAAGGCCTAGGGTAAGATACCCTGCCGTAAGGGCGGGTTAGGATGGAAAATTTCTGGTCTTGTGTTAAAACCAGCCTAGGCCAGGGTTGAGGTTTTGGATTGAGCCTGGCCCGGCCTGCCTAATCCTATCTTCTTTATGTTCTTTTTCCTTCTTTTGTTCTTTTTTCTTTCTATTTCTTTTTCCCCCTCTGCATGGCCCAATCCCCACATCTTGCTTCCCCTCTCTATGATCAGGGTCAGACAGCCTGACCCTGAGGGCTGGTCAAAAATAGATTTTCCAGGCCTTGAGTCAAGGTTAGGCTAGGCATGGACCCAATTAAAAGGACTCAGGATTGAAATATGATTTTAAAAAAGAAAAATTTTCATCTAATCCCTAAAAACTATGTCAAATTTGATCTAACCCCCAATAATTTTAAAAGTCTGATCTACCATTCAAAAGTTTTCAAATGTCTCATTTATCACCCAAAAATTTTCCACCGTCAATCATAGAGACCCCACCCGTTAGTTACAAATCTTAAGACAATATTGCCCTTACTTTAAAAGTAAAAGACCATAATACCCCCCCAAAGTAAAAAAAACACCTCTACTTACCAATTTTTCATCTTCTACCGTAAAAGTAAAAAGAAGAAACCCTCTTTCGATACTTTTCTTCTCCGACGAGTTGCAACGATGATTTCTGGTTTTAATCAGACCAGTGTAGAATCGATTTTTGGTAATTTTTTTTTATGAATTTATATGTAATTATCTGTTTCTTTTCTGGTTCTTTCAATCTCTCTCTCTCTCTCTCTCTTTGTCTCTCTCTCTTTGTCTCGCATCTCATCAAGATCCCAGTTGCCAAAGGGAGGAGGGAATCACATTCGTCTTCATTTAAACGTTAATGCTAAAGACATTAAAATCAGGGTGCAGCCCTTCAAATTTTGAAGGAAGAGATTCTTCAAAACCCTCTACAGAATCGCAAAATATTGAGAGCCAAAACTCTAGAAACGTAATAGAACGAAAGATGGTTTTTTGGATTGCTTCTGGATTTGGAGAACGAAAAGGGAGGTTTGAAGAACTCTTAGTCGCCGCTGTGGGATGATGTCCCGTTTCAAATACCACATGTCCCACTATAAATACTGTGATCAAGCCGATTTTGAGAGTGTTGAATTGAAGTAATCTTTCTCTTGTGTGATCACACGGAGCATGTGTTGTCGATTGAATGTTATGTTTTTGGATTGAGAAGACTCTTCTTGTCGTAGATGTAGTATGATCATATGGCGTATAACTTGTCAGATTAGGTTTCTTAACTTACCATATCCTACAATTTTGATATTCTACTGAAATAAAAAAAAACCCTAGATGACTTGGAATCGCAGACAACCCCAAACCAAGAGCAATGATCAGATGAAGAAGAAGAAGAAGAACCACCAGTATTCCACCCGGAAAGAAACCGTAAAGGATCAGAAACAGAACTCTTGAACTAAAGCAACGCCGATTTAGTTGAAGCACAATAAAATAGCCAGAAGAGAAAGAAGAGTTCGAACACGAGAGAGAGAGAGAGAGAGAGAGAGAGAGAGAGAGAGAGAGAGGGGGTTTGTCTTCCTAACATGATCAGATTTAAATGATCGTTGATTCCTTATTCACCAAAATTGATGGTTGTAAAGTGGGACCCTTTTGGAATGTCTCTACCTACGGTGTCAACTCATGTCTATGTATATTAGTGGTGATCCATAATTCAATGTTTTATTTTAATGTTTTAAAGTTTTATTTTAATATTTTAAAGGAAAACTACAGTAGTAATTTTATCTCATTTTAATGTTTCAAATAGAAAGGGTAGGAATGTCCACTTACATGTTCAGTCAAGTTTGTTAATTAAATGGGACCGATTAGAGTTTCTGAAAAAATTATTAAATAATAGATATAATTTGACATCCTTTTTAAGGATTAGAAGAAAAATTTTCTTTTAAAAAGTCTAACCCAACAAGTTCCAATTGCAACTCGGATTAACTGGATTCACATCGTCTCCTCCCAATGGTTCTGGGAGGACACGGCAATCTCATTTGGATGGTCGACATGTAGATCTCAAGTGAATCCGAAACCCACGGTCAAGCCGACACCCCATGTCGGCTTGGCTTGTCAGCTGGGTGTTGGCTTGAACGTGAATCTCAGATTCACCTAGAGCTATATATCGGCCATCCAAATGAGGTCGCCACTGTCCTCTTAAAACTATTAGGAGAAAAGGATGTGGATCCATTGCAACTCTACTAGCTACCTCACTCAACCGAACGGACAGAAAAGGTATTTAAGGGCACTTCTAAAAATATTGGTTACCCACGTTGTATCTCGTAATAAATACCTAGCAAAAAGGGTTCAGATGTGTGGCAAGTCATATGGCAAGTCAGGTGGGTCCTAATTTTTTTTTTTCGGTACCAAGGTGGGTCCTAAATTTAAGGTACAAGTAAACTCCAATCTCCCATCCTTATGTTTGACCGTAATGGACTTCAGCTTCAGAATGTATGGGGCCTTGGGAAGAATGGCCGTGTGAGGTAGGGAGAAAAGGAAGGGTTCAGATCCTCTCTTGTTGTTGTTAAATAGTGATTTAATAATTGCAGTTCATTCGAATAGATATAATAATACAGCAGAATGCATGTGTCAAGGGAATTTTATCTGCTGAATCATGTAGGGCTGAAGAGATTGAATAACAGGAGAAGACCTTTTTTTCAGAAAAAAAGAAAATGGTATCATCATCGTCCTTGATGGAGGATCCGCCACTTCCATGGGAGCACATTGGGGGTACACAAGTCATAATGAACCGAACTACTACACTATTCATGGTGACAATTAGAAAAACCCAAGAAAAAATTGAAAAACTTGAGTTTTTAACCATTTATAAACCATTGAAAATATAAGAAAAATTATGCATTATAATGTGAATGAACCATACAGAATTGATGTCTAAATACATGGATGATACTCTATCCCATTTAATTGTTGAATACATCTTTCATAATTTTCTTTAACTTACCAAATTAGCATGCCATATAAAAGCAATAGTGATTCCAATTGGACTTGGAAGTTGTTGATTTTCATTGATAAAATCTGAATTATTAATGTTCAGAACATCTCAAATTAACTCTAAACTAAGTTAACGTAGTAAATTAACTTATTTTTTTTCTCATTTAATTCGGTCCACTTGTAACTCTTTTTATTTTGGAACTTGTTTTTATATACGGGCCATATACATGCACGGTCGTGGCCTCCCCCTCTCATCCATCCGATGAAGGAAGCCACAAAATTTCGTTAATTTATTTGGATCACAACAAAACCAAACAAACTAAACAGAATTGAAACAAACCCTTATTATTAATTTTTCTTTTTAGATAGATAGACTCCACGATAATTAACCAAAACCAGCATGGATCAAACCTCTGCTGGAAAGGGGAGGGAAACAAGAATTTTTGGTAGGAACATCTGATGGTTTATCTCAAGGCCTGGACCTGGACCTGGGCCTGGGGGCCTGGGCCTGGTACAAAATGCAAAATCCTGCAAATCTCCTTGGAAAAAACTCGTCTGCGTTTAGTTGCAAGAGAAATTGAAAGGAAGGGAAGTGAAAAATTTTAACTTAAAAAGAAAATTTTTGTAATGATTATAAGACGTGCTATGACATTACTATGTAACTAATTCTAAATCATTCCATAATAAATTATTAACTTATACTTCACTTTGCGTTCAAATCCCTTGCATTTAAAAAATAAAATAAAATTTACATCTTATTAATATCATTATTAAATATGTTAAGAAAATTAGATAGTTTATAAAACCATTTTATGTTACAAGTATGAAAGTTTATTTTTTAAGTTAAAAATTTTCCCTACCCTTCCCCTTCAATTCCCCTTGCAACCAAACGCAGCCGTACCTAGTCTAAAATCCATGAAATGAAAAAAAAAAAAAAAAAAAAAAAAAAACCCAAGAAAAGGGGGAACGAGGAAGGTCAAGTGTAACAAATCTGAAGCAGGATCGGCCCCAGATGATCCCAGGTTGGATCAGCACCAGATTTGTCTGGAATCTGTTTTACATGTAATCCTATTTATATGGTCGAATAAATTGCCCTGCAAAACTACCGCGAAGGGTTACAATACAAAGTGTTTAGCGGTGCTTATTTGATTTATCAGGTTTCAATTCATTAGCGGCAGTCCACAAATTCATTAGCGGCAGCCTCTATATTACATTTTTAGCTGTGTTTTATAAATTAGTTGCAGTTAACTACTACTGCTAAGAAATGTTTAAAATTTTAAAATTGGATTGGCTAGATAGAGAAGAGACTGCCAATCCCATACAACAACAAAAAAAATCTTATCCCAACTAAATGAGGTCGGTTACATTGATTCTTATCTTCTAATCAGTTCTGTTCGATGTCATACTTGAAACAAGGCCTAAGCTATGCATTGTCTTTCTTCACCATTTCATCTAGAGTCATCTTAAACTTGTCCTAGCACTTTAAGATCCTAAAAATAAAATTGATTGAAATATTAATTTTATATATTTACAGTGGAGGTTGAGAGAGGATTTCACACTATTTGTGTGAATACCATGTGGTCAAGCTTAACTAGATTTTTAGACTATTTGTGTTTGAATTTATAAAAATAACAGTATTCAATAGTGTGAATGCTTTGTTGGGTTTTCGGCATGCACGATTATTTTATTTTTTTATAAGGAATAATAGTGCAATACATGACTAGCTATTTTATATATCATTAATTGATATTGTAGTTTAATTCCGTTTATTCAATGGTCAAAAAATAAGTACATCAGACAATTCAAGTAGGAGATGGGTATCCATCGCAAGGAGCTTGCTTTTTTTGGGTGTGAATAGGGAGCTTGATTTTATTATATTGAATATTTAAATGTTATTGATGATGCTAGTAGCTTAGGATAGTATCCAAGAAACCAAATTTATTTTTCATAATCTATCCCTATATTTGTTATGGGGCCTACTGCATGTAGTGACCAACCCCAGGAAGTTCTAATGGTCTCATTGTTGACCTCTTGACTGTTTCTTGCGACATACCTAAGAATGAATGTGGAATGGATCAAACAAAAGTGGGAAAAAAGAAAAGCTAATTTGAATTCTATACAGTTAGATCGTTCCCATTCCAATCCAAAACAAACCATATAAATAAATTTCCCGGCAATACACAGCAGCCACATAAAATATTATCTTGAAATTAAGGGAGACATTAAGGTGAGCTGTGACAAAGAACATGGAAGATTCACAAAGAGGGAAGAACAAAAATGAGAGACAAGAAGAGAAACGGAAGAGGACAGAGAAAGAGATTCATTACCGGGGAGTTCGTCGCCGGCCGTGGGGAAAGTACGCCGCGGAAATAAGGAACCCTTTTATGCACAGTGCACGTCTATGGCTGGGAACCTTTGATACAGGAGAAGAAGCAGCACGGGCCTATGATGGAGCTGCTTTCGCCTTTAAGGGTCACCAAGCCATCCTCAACTTCCCTGAAGAATATCCTCCTCGAACCCCAAATGTCCCTCCTTTTTCTTCTTCGGTGCCTTGTTCTTCCTCATTATCTTCTCATGCTTCCTGTGAGAACTTGATTGAGTTTGAGTGTTTGGATAATTCAGTTTTAGAGGAACTTCTTGGCTCACAACAAGAAACAAGGAGCAGCAACTCATGAAAAATGGGGTGCATCTTGTTGTCACCAAAGCGGTGAAGTTAGAAATTGTAATATTGTTTTGATTGTCTATTTTCTTATTTCTAAGAGATATTTTGATCAAAGATGTATAGATTTTTTCCATTTCGTCACTCACTATTAAGAACTGGTTTTGTTTTTCTGGTTTTTCAAATTGACATTGTAAATGAAAGTATTTTACCTTCATTTGAACAGGCATTTAGGGGCTGGTCCACGCAGCTTTGATTGCCAGGATTCTGGGAATACAAAATTTTAAAAAGAAAAGAAAAGGTGAGATTAAATACCGCTATTGTATGTATATGAGTACGTATATAATGGCGGTTTGAATAAACCGCAGCTAAAAATATGTATACCACAATGCATTTTTTGTCCTAAGAATTTCTTCTATAGCTGCGGGTTTTAAATAATCGTGGTTATGTTCGTACAATTTGGAGTCAGAAAATGAAAACCGCGGCTCCAATACGTATAATGTATAGCATTATATTGAATCAATACCGGTGGTTTTTCAATACTGGTGGTTTTTTAAACCATCGGGAATAGTATATATAAGCCATCATTGCAGAGTAAGGGTGTCAAAACTGGGCCCAGCCCAGTAGCATGGACTGAGCCAACCCGATATAACCCAAACCTAGCCCCGACCAAGCCCTTAATGGATAGATTTCGGTCTGGGCTTGTAAAGCCCGATACCGTTTCAGCCCAGACCGAAACCAGATTAGACCAGCCCGTTAAGGAGCCTGAACTAGCCCGAATTGATAATATCTAACCCAAACACCAGTAAGGTCCGTTAAGAAACCCGAGCGAGTTCGAACTGATTCAAGAATCAAGTGTCTAGGACAGCTAGTATATGGAACGACTATATGAACATTAGGCAAAGAGTTGGACCGGACCGAAAACACAGATCCATGTTCGAAACATGCCCATTAAGGGCTCAGTCCGGGCCCATTTTCTTAAATTTTAATTGTTTAAAATTTTAATGGATTGTGTGACATTGTTACATTTCACTTCTTATCTGAAAGATTATGTGAATTTATTGTTGAAAATATTATATTAATTGCTACAGAATTACTTAAATATGGAAGGAATGATATTAATTTTGTGGATAGAAACAATAAAATAGGCTATATAACTTACATATAAAATGGGCCTGATAAGTCCTGTTTGGACCAAGCCAACCCAAAATCACCTCGATAAACCCAGCCCAATAACAAACTGACACCAGACTAGCCCGTTAGTTATTGTATCCAGCGCAGCCCACCCCATCCCGAACCCTTAACGGACATGTTTTGGGCTGGGCTTATAAAACCCGACATCGGTTTAACCCGGAATGAAATTGACTTGGACTGACTCGTTGGCACCCTTACTGCAAAGTATCTTTCAAAAGCAGTCGGTTGAATTGACAATGGATATGCATAGGGGTGCAAGTTTTACCCTGACAACCCGAACCCGCCCAAGCCCGCCCTGAACCCTGGTAGGGTTGAACCCGGCCCGAACCCTGACAGGGCTGGGTTAGTGTCACACCCCAATTCTGGACCCATCAGAATGGTGTGAGTGAACCGTCACTGAACCAACGGCTCACACCAGGATCTCAATAAGACCGTGTCCACTTAGACAAATCATTTCACAAAACCACAATCAGAATATAATAGAATACAGCAGAAGTCTTTAAATAAGATGAACTGAGTATCTATTGATAAATTTAATAAAATATTCCATTATCCAAATCTCAAAACATAAATAAATATCTTTACATTACTTTAATGTCAACCGAAAATAACTGAAACAAATAAAATAAAATAAAATCCTAGAGATACACGTAGAAAGGACACTCGCATGAAGCGTCATGCTCGTCCTCTCCTGCCTACACGTCCAGAGAAGCAATACCTCCATACACCGAAGCATTCACGTAATCATCCACCGTATAACCTGCATCAACATCTAAAAACATGTATATATACAAGGGTGAGCTCACAACTTAGCTCAGTAAGACAATCAGACAGTGTAACATTCATATGCATGAGTAACAATCATATTGTATCATGGTCTGGTTTTAAGTTTGCAATGTGCTATAGAAAGGATTGGCGGCCACCGCACCTCTATACATGAGTGTGTGGAATCGCCCAGTAGATCACACCGCTGCCGACCCACATGCACTTACCATGGAATAGAGATAGAGCTAAGGCTTCCAACACCTCCCCTGATGCTCCACCTATACCAACACGTAAGCCCCTGTTGGCGAGGGCTTGCAAACTGGGCTCGCAACTAACCAATCCTATATGTCATCACAGTAGGCCCTATCCCAACACAGCTCCCTACGGCATAGAGATAGAGCTAGAGTCTGGTGGCCAGGCCGGAGACCACAGTGTCACATCTTCCCCCTGATGCCCTACCCGCACCAAGCATACTAAGACAGAACAATACGCAAGTTAGACCCTATCCCAACATAGCTCCCTACAGCATAGAGATAGAGCTAGAGTCTGGTGGCTAGGCCGGAGACCACAGTACCACGTCCTCCCCCTGATGCCCTACCCGCATCAAGCATGCTAAGTTTTTTTACTACGAAAAGGTGCTAGTGTGAGGAATGATCCCAGACCCAAGGCCATTCTCATCCCACACACCAACGAAAACAATTACATGCCTAACAATCACATCCTAGCATAGCGAGTATGCATGAACAATAATAATAACTGAAAGTAAATGATGACATGCGAGGATGCACAAACATCAATCCACAGAATCATAATTATTAACAACGATTTATTGTCCATTAGATTATTAGGGTTTAGGTCTGATTTCCTTACCTGACGCTCGTTTGATAGCTTGCTCCACGTCGCAAGATCCAAACGTGCTATCACAAAGTCCTATACGATATTAAGGTTTAGTTAGAATAGTTTTCCTTAGGTTTCATGTTGGTTGGAAAACCAACGATATTACAAAATATATCTCACAAAGCTGATTGGTCACAGTACCGATCGCAGCACTGCGGGGAAACCTGCGATCGATATGGTCAGCCGGTCCCCACAGACCAACTCCCGGAAGGTACCATTCACAACATTTCGATCGCACAGGGTGCAACCAGTATAGTCGACCGGTATATCTCCGGAAGACTATACGCTCGATTTCTCGACTTTCGTCGATCATCTCCTATTGATTCCAGGGTTTCTCCTACAATTTTAGGTCTGAGCATTGAGTTAGAATTGTTTCCAACTCCATTCAAGTCCTAATTTGATGGTATTCATCCTAGAACTTGAATCTAGGGTTTATCGATTAAATTAGAGTTTGACGGCAAAGTAGGGTTTAGATCAATACCCACTTTGCATGGTATTGATCAAAGCAACCTAACCATCCTAGAGTCATAATCCTAGAGTCATAATATACAAGAAGGTTTAAGCACTCACCGTCGACTGGCGGTAAGGTGTTCTTCGTCGAACGACAATATCGACTCTTCGTAGCTTCTCCTCCTTCCTCAGCCTCTTTTTCCTTTCTAGGGTTTGTGAGGATCAATGGAAGAGATTCTAGGAGGTTTAATTAGAGGTGTTTATATAGGCTAGGTTTAGGTTTAGGAAGCCTTCTAGGATTAGGAAAGTTTTAGGGTTCGGAATTTGGAAAGTAGGACCTGCAGAGATCCGGTTCTGGATCTTGATAGTCTGCTGACTATACCGGTCGACCGGTACCCATGCTAAGACCGGTACCATCGACCGGTATGACTAAATTCATACTTAATTTGGTCCGTTTGGTCCGATTTTATACCTGGTTGTCATCTGCTCGTCCCGTCTGGCCCGATGATGATTGGAAGACCTATTACGACATGAAATCAAGGTTTAGATCTGGTTCATGGAGTGCGGGTCTTATAGTTAGGGTTCAATTTTATATGAACCCTGGCAGGGTTGGGCTGGGTTAGGGTTGACCCCCTGGGTTGAACCCGACCCAACCCGACCCTGTATATATTTGAATATATTTATAAATATATGAATGATTTGTATTTGTTTCTTGTTAAACACTTAAACTGATTTGGTTTCTATTTGTTAGGTTCTTAAAAGAATATCCTAGGTTGCTTGTATTCGTCATATGTTTTAAGTTGTAATTGTTATTTGATAAGTTGTATGTTTAGGGTCAATCAAGGTCAATATCAGGGTCAATCTAATCCTGAATCAGGGTTGACCCGGCCCAATCTGGCCCTGTCAGGGTCAATCAGGGCAGGTTAGGGTTAGGCCCAACCCTGTCAGGGTCAGGGTTAGGGTTGTACATTTTCTGACCCTGACAGGGTTGGGCTAGGTTCGGGTTAAGTTTCAATAGTCAGGGTTGGGGTTAGGGTTTTGAAAAACCCGGCCCAACCCGGCCTTGTTGCAGTCCTAGATATGCAACGGATTAAAAACCATGGTTTTAGGTTTAAAATGGTGATTTTTACCATCGCTAAAATGACTTTTCCTATCATGACATTTGGGATTTTAGATGTGTTTTTTTTCTTCAATAGAAAAACAGGAAAAAAAAAAAAAAAAATCAGTCTCTAACATGGGTCCATCATGGAAAAATATAGTATAAATTTGAGAATAATCTTACATTGCTAATGAGATTGGAATCTTAGGTTTTTGTATATATGGAGAATCCTTTATTTACTAGTTTAAACTTTTGATTTGGATATCTCAACATGATATTAGAGTTTCAAGTTCCTTCTTAAAGTAACCCAAAAAGAGAGTCAGTCACCGAAAAAGGGACGATGGTCAGCCAAAAAGAAGTACTAGTCATCCGAAAAGGACCGTGGTCACCTAAAAGTGTCATGTATGTGCCATGTATACTACTTCATATAAATACACTACCCAATCATGGAGTTACATGTGAGGAAGTTTTGGGAATAGTCCCACATTGTTAATGAGATTATAAACTTGTGTCCTTATACAAGGAGTCCCTTCACTTATGACTTCGAACTTTTAAACTGAAAATTTCAACAGTGTGAAAATTGAGCTTAAGTCATAAATGGAAACCAAGTCAGCCTGAACCAAAATTTATTGGACTATAATTAGACTATAATTGGATTGTGTTTTTTTGAACTTGGTGAAATCACAATTGGACCGAGACAATTGAATATCCGAATCAAAACGACCCAAAACCGAACTATATAGTTGAGGCTGCTTGGGTATTTCTAGAGAGAGAGAGAGAGAGAGAGAGAGGAGAGGAGGGGGTGTATCACTTAAAATGACAACTTCAACCTTTAGGATTTTTTTTTTGGTAAAAAACCTTTAGACTTAAATTTCATATAATACAATTGTCACAATCCTGAATCAATATGTGGTCAAGGTTAAAAAAAGAGAAGGTTCATTTCCCCATGAGTGCCTGAGAATCTCCCATGTCACATCAATATGCATGTAGGATAGGTATATCCAAAGAAGTCCACAAGGTCCGGAAAGAGAAAGAAAATGAGAGAGAGAGAGAGAGAGAGAGAGAGAAGGTTATATGAAGGGTAGAAAAAAAATTTCACACTTAGTGTGGGGATGTTATTATCAATTTCTATTTTTGAACTTGTTTTGTTATGGAAATTATCAGCCACACTCCCTGTAGTATGGCTTAATCTCACCTACACACCTTTGTTCGTAATAATATCACTAACACCCTTTACTTTTGAAAATATCTTCAGTCAAACCCCCTTTATTGAATGATGAATCACTTAGTTTTACCAACAAAACCACCTCCGTTGAGTTGAAACGGTTAAATCTCAATTAAACTATAAGATGAGGTGTTTGCGGAAGGAAAGGAAACATCATTGATCAGAGAAAGATGATCCATCTTGAGACGGAGGGGGTCTGACTGAATCATATTTTCAAAAATAAGAGATGTTAATGATATTATCGTGAATAAAAATGGGTGGATGAGATTAAATCGTATTACAGGGAGTGTGGTTGATATTTTTCCTTTTTTTATTAGTACAATTTTGGATATTTTTTTTGGTAGAAATACAATTTTTAGTATTTTAAGAATAGAACAAGTGGTCTTATTTATTTAACTTTTCGAATACATTTTTGACATTTATAAACTTTGAAAAAGTATTTTAAACACTATTTGACCTTATTGGAAACTAACGCGTTAGTTGAAATTTGATTTTTCTTATTTCCAATAAAAAAATGCATTTAAAATGTAAATAACTGTAGAACCTTATACGACCCCAAAATAAGAAAGAATTTATTTTGGCCTTTTATGGCAAGTAAGATGACAGAAAAACCTGCCAATGTTTCTAATAAAAATATATGATATAGAAATTAGAAAAGAGTTATTCATTTTTTTCCACTATGAAAGAGCTATTCAGGCCTCTTCTGTCGCCAAGAAACTAGCCAAACTACCATTACCATCTTTCTATTATAATCCCCTCTTGTGAAGGGTGTTTAGTAGAAAGGTGTTTAGTAGTATGGTATTAAAGTTTGAGTTAAATGTTATTGTCAAGTTTCTAACTCAAAAATTTGAACTAAGAAGTGGAGGGATTCTCGATCCTTATATAACATCGCAAGATCTCATTAGGTGGTGTATACGTAGCAATACATGACACTATTCGATTGGGTGATTGATCCCTCTTTTTGGGTGATATATAGTCCCGTTTTTGGGTGATCGTCCCTCTTTTTAGGTGACATATAATCCCTCTTCTGGGTAACCGCCCCTCTTTTGTGCATTTGGCGTCTTTTTTCAGTGACTTGGCTCTCTCTCTCTCTCTCTCTCTCTCTCTCTCTCTCTCTCTCTCTCTCTCTCTCTTTTAGGGTTATTATGAGAAGGAACTAGAACTCTAATACTATATCAAGTTTCTATTAAAAAGTTCGAACTAGTAAGTGGAGAAACATTTCATATATAAAACTCTAAGATTCTAATCTCATTAGCAATGTAAGACTATTATCAATAATCATAAGATCAATCTTTTTTTTTTTTTTTGGGTTTTCTATAAACATTAAAATGGAAGATCATATACATTACCTCATAGGATTCTTCTGTGCCTTCTTACACGAGGTATATTATGATGATGAACATTACCTGATAGTGTCTCCTGCACGTTTCCACATAAGGATTTAAAATCATCAGAAACGAGATGATCATTTTACATCCCATGTTAGTGGCGGGCATATGATAATTGAGATGTTGTCGAATAGTGATCTTTTCTCCAAAATTACAATCTCTGATAATAGTTTCAAGGAGTTGTAAATATGTCTAATAACCTTGGAAATTGTATCAATTTAATAAACGATTTGGAATTCATCAAGTCTGTTTATGAATGACAATTTGAATGTTTACTCAAAAAAAAAAAAATGACAATTTGAATGGAAAAATAATAATAATAAATCATGGGTTAATGGAGTTTCATGAAAATGTAATTCCATTTCTGTCTTCATTGTTTGACATAATTCCTTGAAAGTTGAGAAACACATTCATTGCACTTTGTCATATTTATCTTTAGCCAACAATTTCTTCCTCTTTATGAATATTTTAGGTAAATGATAAATGATGATAGATTACTCCACTTTCGTAAGTTGTAAAACCAAGCTGGAAATAGATAACATTGGGGGGCTTCAAGGCTTTGCAAACCCAGTGTAGAAAGGTATTCCTGTGTCTGTCAACCATGGGATTGGTGAGTCTGTTGCATTTGGTCCGCTGAGCATCTGACCAGCAGTGAAAGGAAAAGCATCCTTGCTATCGTTGAAGAGCTTGTAAGTCGGCCAATTAACTCTCCCATTTGTTTTAGCACCAGGTCCCGTATTTGCATACTCTGCAAAGAAACAATGCTGGTTATTAGGGTATGTTTCATTCCAAACTGACCATCCGAGGGGGTCAATGAAATCTCCCATGAATGATTCCATAAAAACCGCCGTCGCATATAATTTCCATGGGCGGCCTAAGAATGTTGGAATTGTACGGTTCGGATCCATCGGTTCCACCACAATAGAGCAATTTTGGAACACCAGAGCACTAGTACTAGTTTGATTTATTTTCCCACTGGCTGACACGATGTTCTTTTGCCCATCCAAGGGTCTCCTCACAATTATCTGAGAGTTCTGGATCATAGCGGTACCCCCACCAAAAACGAAGTCTAAGGTGCCACTGATCATACAGTCACGGTAGAATTGGCGATTAGTATGGGCATACAAGGTGTCTTGGAATCCCTCCATCTTACAGTCGAAGAAGGCAGCCTTGTCTCCGGTGACATGCAGAGCCACGGCCTGATGACCTTCAGGACCAGCAGTGTTTTCGAATTTCATCGACCTGGCCAGAAAATATTTTCCTTCTACGGCTGTAGCAAGAGCAAGCAATAGTAAGAATTTGTCCACATGAAACTCGATTCAAATTGAATGCTTATATAAGGAGTAGACTATATATTAAGGGCTGGTCAGGTTCCTTGAGCGGTTGCCTGAGCCAACAATGGAGGCAGGGCGATGGCAGTACCGTTGTAGGGGATACGAGATGAGAATAATTCATTTACATATACTTGTATCTTCCATGGGGTCCTATCACCTTATAGATCTAGTGGGTCCCGCACTCTAGAGGTAGGATCCACACGACATCGACAGTAATGGAAACCCATGCAAAATACATGTGCATGTAGGGGATCCGAATTGTCTCCTCCCTGTACTTTAGGGAGGAGGGAGACGTCTCCATCGGATGGTTGACACGTGGCTCTCGGAAAAATCTAAGCCCCATGTTCGAGTAGACACCCAATCGACAAGCCTAGCCGCCAGAGGGTGTTGACTCGGATGTGTGACTCGAATTTTCCCAATAATCACGTATTGGCCATCTAACGAGGGCTTCTCTCTGCTCCCTATACCTGCTCCCTGAAGTACAGGGAGGAAAACATTTTGAATCCGCATGCTGGTGATCTGAACCCGAGAACCCGAGAAGATAGGAGAAGAGAGAGAAAAAGTGGCGCTGACGTAGCTTCCACTTTCATGCAAAGAACTTTCTACCATACATCGTATAAGGGATTTTCTAATTAATGGTGTCAAACAATTTGTCACTTGTCTTTTGGCATTCATGTACTGGGAAAAAAAATAAAATCTTTTCGCATTCTTAACATGTTATGCTTGTTTTTATTTATTTATTTATTTTTTATAATTATTATTTAAACAGAAGTAATTGTAATCATTTTATATATTTATTTACAATAAGAAAAAATGTGAAACAATGACAACTATTGAAAATAAGACAATGAACAATTAAAATTTGTCACAATTCTAAATACACCTAGAGGGTATGAAATATGTGATTTAGATAGTCCCCAATAAATATTATTAAAGTCTTTGTGTAGGATAGAGCTTGCCTCAAGTTGAGTTCTCCTTCGGTAGTGATCCAACGGATGAAATTCAATAGCTCTATACGCATATCAATGTATTAGTAATACATACGGATTGACTTATTCTAGTTGTTGGATCACCAACTTGAAGGACAGCTCAACTTGAGATGAGTGAGTCCTTTTGTGTTTCTTCTTCCCCCTCCCTTCCCATTAAAAAAAAAAAAAAAAGAAAAAAAAAAGAAGAAGAATAAAATAAAATAAAATAAAACTTTCAGCTCTTCTCATTTTCAAGAATGAAATAAGGTTTGAAAAGCTGATAAATCAAGGTGGCACTCTTGGTCAAGTAATTAAGTATCCCAGTATTGATAAAGGAGTCATGAGATTGTTCAGAACAATCCCACATTTAAAAACATGGGGTCTGAAAAATTTTAATATAGTAGTTTGATTTCTCCACTTATCAACTTAAGCTACTAGAAAAGATTAAAAGAAAACGAGGTAGAGAAATAAAGTTGACAAATTGGGCAGGAGGGGTTCAACTTACCGAAGGAGTAGGTATATGAAGTGGGAATGTGTTGGATATAGTAGCTCTTATTTCCAGTAATGATGGTCTTCTCGGGTCCATCTCCATACATGAACACATTACTCTGATTCTTATGGACAGTGAGATTCTCCTCCTTATAGGTCCCAGCCTTCACGTAGACAACATATTTTTGCCCCGGAAGCAGTTTCTTTGGATATGCGTCAAGAGCTGCAGCAATAGAATTGAACACTTTAGGGCCGTGGCCAAGCAGGTCCACAATCGCATCAGGCACGGGCAATGCTTCTTCCAATAACCAACGGTCTCTCTCTGAAAGCCAATGTGGGTTATCACCTTCACCCACATTAAGAAGTTTCCGATGATTGGGATTTTTTACTTTCACTTGGATGTTTAAGGCCACAAGGATCATGGAGAGCTCGGCAAAAATGTCAGCAGCATTGACTGTGAGCAAAGTGGCATTAAAGAGTCCATCTTGCATCCCAGCCTTCAAATCTACATTCTCAATTTGATCAAGGCAGGTCTCCTTGTACACACCGACAGCAGTCAACCAATTCCTAAACTCATATACTTCATCATGTATCCCTTGCAATTCATTACCTTCAAGCAATGCTAGTGCTTCTTCTAGCTCCTCAACTGCAAATTGTAAAAATTTCTTACATTCACCGAGGGCCAACTCATCGTACCTCTTAAGGTTCTCAATCTTGATTGTTTGGGATGTTTCGAGTGCAAGCTTCGTCGCTTCAGTGGTTTCGGCGAGAGCCACCCTAAAGTAGTCCTTGAGGCTTGAACTTGAATTTGATGCAACTGGGGCAATGATGCTAATGCATTTATCCTTGTAACTAGTTGGTGAACAAATGGCCTCAACAGCTTTCATATTTGTTGACAAGCTCTTCTCATGGGCGCCATTGACAACACCGACGATGAGGATCAGAGAAACACTGACGATTAATCCTTTGCTCGTCATCTTGTTGCCTGCTGCTGCACACTCACTCTGGGGATGCTCCATGACCTCTGCTTATGCTTGCTTTTATAGGATAATAAAACTGATTCATGGACGTAAGTCTAAAATTAGGGTGATTCACTGGTCATTACTGGTCATTGGGGAGGTAAGAATAGAAATCAGACCAATGATTTTTCATCGATTATCCAGAACTTGTACGAAATTCTCTTCAATCCAAGTATGAATTTGACCAAAAAATAAAGTGCTCACATACAGAATTAGGGACTTTCACATTTCTTTGTGGACAATGAAGTGGCATGCACATGGAGCATTTATTATTTTGTTTGTTGTCCATTCTTGTCTAATTGCTATGTTTCTGCTGTGCACATAAAGAGTCCATTCTAGTCAAATGTTAGGATTGGGAGATATACAAACAAGAAGAAACATAAAAAATTAATGTGGTTCAGTATTCTATTATGGATATCTATGTTCACCAGAGAAAAGAAAAATCTTTATTCCCAAAAAGCTTCTCTAACTCTTCAATTGACAGGCTTATCTCAATTGTCAGCCTTATAACGTTCCAACTCTCCACTGTCAGAGGAGAATCAGAGCTCCTCTGACAGCCCTTACAGCCTTACCTAGGTTTTCCCATACAAAGACAATATATATGAAAACCTAAAAATCCTAATCCCACCACAATTATAAGTTTATCCCGTACATGTAATAGACCAAACCTTAATACAAGTACAATTCTATTAATTGTGTGGATCCCACAGAATACAAGACACCAACCCAACAAATCTCCACCTGACTTGGATTTTGCAAACTACCTTGAAGAAAATTCGTTGATGTTGATTCTGTAAACCTGTCTCTGCTAAACCGCTACACCCAAACCGGCATAGCCCACACCCTGTCCAGGTGTCCCGTAAAGCTCACCACCCTACAATGTGATGTGACTCCATCTCTTCCACTGCTGCAACATTATCGAAAAGATCACCGTCACTCACAGTCCTCCTGCAATTCCAGTTGCACCTGGAACCCGAGCCTCTGACCACCGCACCTCCAATGCAGACCTTGAGAACCGACTCCTCATCCCAGCCCTCCGCAATTCCAATTGCACTTGGAACCCAAGTCTCTCACATCTGCACCTCCAATGCAGAACTTGAGATCCGACTTCTTGTCCCAACCCGCCAGTACTCCTTTATCTCGCAGTGCAGCATAAACTAGCCATTATGCGTACCGTGTCGGGATTCCAATTCCACGGTCAAATTTCGGAAAAAACCTCCCCTATTCGACCAGATCCATGAACATCTACCATCGCTCCATCAATCCAATCACGATTTCTTAGCCGTCACTGACCATCAGAACCCTGGGTACCAAACACAAACCTAGAAACTATGGGGATGCCATTTCACATTCCCCTTCCATGTCCCCTTCCAGTTCCCAAAATCACCCGTACACCACCATCCGTTGCACAGACCACCGCTGGAGACATTTGATTTGTAGCAACCCTTGCAACCCCATTGCACGATTCCCGTGCCAGCCCTTGTATCTCCTTTGCACCCATGACTTCACTCCCTAGATGCCAAGCAGATACTTGATTGCAAACACAAATCAAATCTTGAAATTGACGTCCTGGTTCCATACTTTCTTCATGAAACCCTCTTTTTTTTTTTTCCTTCAATGATCACTTTTCTTAAAAGTTGATCAGAGATTTAGAGTTAAAAAAAAAAAAAACAAAAACAACTCACTTTTCTTGTACGTACAGTTTCAACTCCCTTTTTTTTTTCTTCAATTTTTTTTTCAACTTCATAAAAGAGAAAACACAACACTAAACGTACCTTCTTTTTTTTTTTTTTTTTCTTCTTCATACTGCTACCTCTCTCTTTCTCCTAGATCACTGACCGATCTATCGAACTTGAGCTCTGATACCATTTATTAGGATTGGGAGACACTAAAATAAGAAGAAAACACAAAGAATTAACGTGGTTCAACACCTCATCATGGGATGCCTACGTCCACTAGAGAAAATAGCATATTCGTCCATAGGTCAAATCGGATATGTAATTATTGGAATAATTGTTGGAGACTCAAATGATGGATATGCAAGCATGATAACTTATATGCTGTTCTATATCTCCATGAATCTAGGAACTTTTGCTCGCATTGTATCATTTGGTCTACGTACCGGAACGGATAACGAAATCTTTATTCTCAAGAAGCCTCTCTAACTCTCCACCTGATAGGCTTATCTCATCTGTTAGCCTTACAGCGTTCCAGCTCTCCACTGTTAGAGGAGAATCCTCTGACAGCCCTTACAGCCTCACCTAGGTTTTTCCACACAGAGACAATATATAAGAAAACTTAGAAATCCTAATCCCACTACAATTATAAGTTGATCCCGTACATGTAATAGACCAAACCCTAATACAAGTATAACTTTATTAATTGTGTGGACCCCACAGAATATAAGACACCAACTCAACACCAACCCCGATTACTTTCAATATCTTCAAGTAGGACCTAAGTTTCAAATACCATTTTTTTGGGAAAAATTTCACTGACCCTCTGAGGGATATCTTTAAATCAATCATCCCATCTTGGCCCATAATGTCAACCACCTTCCTTATTTTTGAAAGTAAGTATCAACATACCTTTTTAGTCCAATTGTAATTATTGTTTTCGATGATAATATTACCCCTTAGATTGTAAAATATCATTTCACCCTTTTGAAACTTAAATAAAAAAGATTTTCCATAACTGCTGCTTCGTCTTCTTCAATCAGGAACCTATCCCGGAAAAAATCGAATTAAGTTTCGAATAATCTGATTTGATCTTAACTTATTCTAACTCAATCATGCATAACTTAGTAGTCTCTGAAATCTGAATCGCACAGTAGAGACAAAAAGAACTCTTAGGAGTGTTAATAATTCTTGGATTGTAGCATTTCTTGTTTTTAGGGTTTATCTTGATTGCTGAAAAATATCAAATACTCGAAGCACAACTCCCCCAACACCGAAAACTCCTAACAAGGGAGTGGCGGCCTATCGGGGTGGGAATAATAAGACCAATCAGGGAAGATGACATCAAGAGTGGAAAAAGATCCTCTGTAGTGAGGCCAACTCTGTAGTGAGGCCAACTCTGTGAGGATCCCACCTACTCAAAGTGGATCGGTGCATATCCCATTCCACTTAAAGTGTATCGAAATACACGCGGATCCACATTGAGTGGGTGGGATCCTCACTACAGGGATGGCCTCACTACAGAGGATCCCAATCTATCAAGAGTCCAGTGATAACCTCATTATGTTCTCAAGCATTGCCCTTTGCATCGACAGTGCATCCACCACTAGAGTATTAGTAGGAATCTGTTTCACAAACAACGATCAAACCATTTTTTTTTTTATAGAATCGAGATGGACTCTCATTGAACTAAATTCAAGATAGAGAATGATGAAGAGGTGCTACACAAGAATACACACGAAAGGATGATGAAGAGGGGATTTGGGAGGAAGAGGAGCGGCAAAGCTTTAGAGTTTTGACAATTTGAGGCCAATCGTAACTTTTTGCTTTCAATCTCTGTGTACGCAAATGAAAAGATAAGGTCTTTTCTTGTGGACCATTAGATTGGAGGAGCATCAGGTGTCACATGCTCATTAAACAGTAGCAGGCATTCCTCCAATTAAGTGGTAAATTGGAGAGGATTCAGATCTGAGTACCATTGCCTAGTGCCCATCTTCCACGCCCTGCTCTCCCTCTCTTTCTCTCCTTAGTTTTGTCTCCATGACTATCACAACATCTTGAATTTTGGTATATATTTTACTTTTCAAGTGCAAAGGATTTGGATGTAAAATTGTACGCTAAGAATTAATTATGGAATGGTTAGACTTAGGCTTTATTTGGTATGAATTATAGAATTAATTATATAATACATTATGGCATATGTAGTTGTTTGGTATGATTTATTGTATTTATTTATATTTAAAGTAAATTAATATAATTAAAAATCTACAAATAGGTTTGAAGGTGTTTATCATTATTGTGATAATCTATTATTACTTCTTTCCGTTTAGTTAAGGGTGTCAAAACTAGGCCCGGCCCGATAGCACGGATCGAGCCAGCCCGATATAACCCGACCGCCCGGCGAGCCTTAATGGACGGTTTGGTCCGAGCTTGTAGCCCGACACCGTTTCGGCCTAAACCGAACCAAACCAGACCGATCCGTTAAGAAGCCCAAATTAGCCCAAACCGAGAAAACCCAACCCGAACACCGTAAGGTCCGTCGGGCCCAATTCTTAATTTTAATGGTTTTAAATTTTAATAGATTGTGTTACACTATTAGAATTCACTTCATGATCTAGAAGATTATGTGAATCTATAGTTGAAAAGATTATGTTAATTGTTATAGTTTATTAAATTAGATACATATGGAAGGAATAATGCTAATTTTATAGATAGAAATAATAAAATAGGCTATATAGTTTACATATAAAAGGGGCCCGATAAGTTCGATAAATCCGATCCGGACCGAACCAACCCGAAATCACCTCAATAAACCCAGCCCGATATCAAACCGACACCGGACCAGCCCGTTACTTATTGTGTCCAGCGCAGCCCACCCCAACCCGAACTCTTATGGACTGTTTTGGGCTGGGCTTATAAACCCGACACCGGTTCAGTCCGGACCGAAACCGACCCAGACCGGCCCGTTGACACCCCGTTTAGTGGTATTAAATGGTTATATTTATGATATATAATTTATTATCATAAATAACTCATAAATATAAATATAAATTATACCAAAGAGAGCCTTAATTACTTTGTTATGTAAGGTTTTTTTTGGAGAGACATTGTTATGTTTGGTTAGACTTTTATTTTTTGATAAGAATTTATGGTTAGACTTAATTATATTGTCAAGTGATAGCATATGTTGTAATGATTATAAAATTTTATTTATTTATTTATTTTATGATGATAACAGAGGGATGGAGGCCATGCCCACCACAGCCAAAAAGACTTTTCTTGTGGTGATATTTGGGATTTTAATTGAGTTTTTTTTTTTTTTGTTATTATTGCAAAACAGAAAAACTTTATGAGTTCCACCAACATGGATCGCTCCCATCATGGGAAAAATATAGTACCGGTGTTAAAATTGGGCTCAAGCCAAAAATGGAAATCGAGTGAGCCTGAACCAAAATTTAATGGGCCGTAATTGGATTACGTTTTTTGGACTTGGTGAAAATGAAAATTGATTTGAAACAATTGAATATCTGAATCATACGTACTGACCCAATAGACCCAAACTAAATCCGAAACCGAATTAGATCGTGAAGGTGGCATGGATATTAGAGAGAGAGAGAGAGAGAGAGAGAGAGAGAGAGAGAGAGAAGAGGGTGAATAGGAGGAGGTGTGTATTACTTAAAATAACAACTTCAATCTTCACACTCAAGTTTCATATAATACAATGGTAACATGCACGAAACAATATGTGGTCAAGGACTCCAGGTTAAAAAGGGAAAAGGTTCAATTACCAATGCTGCCAGTGCATGGGAATCTTCCACGCCACATTAATAAACATATAGAATATGTATACGCAAAGAAGTCCACAAGGTTAGGAAAAAGAAAGAAAATGAGAGAGAGAGAGAGAGAGAGAGAGAGAGAGAGAGAGAGTTCTGTGAAGGGTAGAAAAGAATTCCACACTAAGAGGGTGCGTGGGGATGGTATTTATCAATTTTTATTTTTGAAACCGTTCTTAAACTTTTGCTATTATTACAATTTTTACTATTCTAAGAATAGAACAAATGGTCTTATCTATTTACCTTTTTCCAAATAAAATTTTGACATTAATAGACTTTGGAAAAAAAAAAACTTTGATTTTTCTTATTTCCATTAAAAAAATGCATTTAAATTGTAAATAACTATATTTTTAACTTTATACCACCCCAAAAAAATAAAAAAATTTATTTTCGGAGAAACCTTTTCCTTTTTCATAATTTATGGCAAGTGTTGACAGAAAATCGTCCCAATGTTTCTAATTAAAACATAAGAAATTAGCCAAGTGCCATTACCATCTTTCAATTATAATCCCTTCCTATGAATGGTGTTTACTAGATATGCATCAAAGTTTGAGTAGGATATCATGAGGTCAATCTTCTTCTTTTCTTTGTTTTCTGTAAACATTAAAAGGGAAGATAATGAACATTACCTGATAGTGTGCTTCTGTGTTCTCTCATATGAGGTATAAAATGATCGAAGGCGAGGACTTTATTTTCTGTAAATATTAAAAGAGAAGAGAACTATTATCCGGTAGTGTCTCCTGCGCCTTTCCACATGGGATTTAAAATGATCAGAAACAAGATGCATGGTCGTTTTACATCCATGTTAATTTGCATATGAAAATTGAGATGCTGTCGGGTAGCGATATTTTTCCCAAATTTAAAATTTCTGATAATAGTTTGAAGGAGATGTTGTATATATGTCTAATAACCTTGGAAATTGCATGCACCGATTTAATAAATGATGTGGAATTCATCAAGTCTGTTTATGAATGGCAATATTGAATGGAAAACATTAAAAAATCATGGGTTAATGGATCGAGTTTCATGAAAACATAATTCCATCTATGTCTTGATTGTTTGACATAATTCCTTAAAAGTTGAGAAACACATTCATGCACTTGTAGGTGTTTTCCAGAGGTAGAATCTTCTAGTTCTTCCTATTTGATCCGAAACCGTTGGATTTAGCCATGTCAAAATTTTCTTTTACCAACAATTTCTTCCTCTTTATGGAAATAGATAACAGCCCGCTAGTTATTCGGGGAGGAAAAAAATGCCCCAAATTGCAAGCTTATAACGCTTAGGGGCTTCAGGGATTCGCAAACCCAGTGTAGTATGGTATTCCTGTATCTGCCAACCATGAGTCTGGTCCCTTGAGTATCTGTGCAGCAGTGAACGGGAGAGCATCTTTGCTATCGTTGATGAGCTTGTAAGTCGGCCAATTGACTCTCCCATTTGTTATAGCACCAGGCCCCGTATTTGCATACTCTGCAAAGAAACAGTTCTGGTTATTAGGGTTTGACTGATTCCAAATCGACCATCCCTGGGGGTCAATGAAACCTCCGATGAATGATTCCATAAAAACCGCCGACGCAAATTGTTTCCATGGGCGGCCCAAGAATGTCTTAATTGGGGGCCGGTTTGGAGCAAGAAGCTCCGGTTGCGCCACAATGGAGCAATTTTGGAACACCAGAGCACTAGTTGCATCTTGGATTTGTTTCCCACTGGCTGACACCATGTTGGTTTGCTCGTCCCTGGGTCTCCTCACAATGATCTGAGAGTTCTGGATCAAAGTGTTACCCGCACCGAAAACGAAGTCTATGGTGCCACTGATCACACAGTCGCGGTAGAATTGGCGATAACTATAGGCATACAAGGTGTCTTGGAATCCCTCCAACTTGCAGTCGAAGAAGGCAGCCATATCTCCCATGACAAGCAGAGCCACGGCCTGCTCCCCTTCAGGACCAGCCAAGTTTTCGAATTTCATCGACCTGGCCAGAAACTTTCTTCCTTGTACGGCTGTAGCAAGAGCAAGCAACAGTAAGTATTTATACACATGAAACTCGATTCAAATTGCATTTTTATATAACGAGTAGACAATATATTATGGGCTCGATCGGGATCCTTGAGCGGTTGCCTGAGCCAACAATGGAAGCTAGGAGACCGCAATTCCGTCGTAGGCTATATATATAGAGGAGAAGAGAGAGAGAGAGAGAGAGAGAGAGAGAGAGAGAAGGTGGTGCTGATGCATCTTCCACTTTCAAAGAATTTTTTATTGGATTTAAATTCTTTCGTGCCCCGGAAATTTTACCAAAAAAAAAAATGTTGGCACCGGAAAATTCAGTGACTTTTATCCTTATACACACGTATGTTAATACATCAATATGTACGTACAGTCAACTATAATTACTAGATTTTTTCATACCAACATGAGAGGCATGAAATGATTTCTATCCCCTTTTACCATATTATAGAGTCGGGCTGAATATAACCAAAGTGATTGTCTAGATGGTTTGGGTTTAAGCGTATATTGTAAATGGGATTTTCTAATTAATGGTGTAAATCAATTTGTTACCTTATTTTTTTGCATTCTTAACATGGTACACTTGTTTGCTTCTTTTATTTTTTATTTTTTTAAATTAAAGATAATTCTTATCATTTTATATATTTATTTATAATAGAAATAAAGTATCAAACAATGACAATTATTGACATTGACATAATAATATGTGAATGACATAATGATATGTGGAAAACCCATATTATCATTGACTTAAAAATCTATCGAACTAAAGACAATGAGCAATTAAAATTTGTTACTATTTTAAATACACCTACAAGATCTGAAATGTGTCATTCAGACAGTCCTTTATAAATATTATGGAAATTTTCAACTACCACTCAAAAAGAATTGATCAAATCACCAATCACCTAAGTTGTTTAAAAAAATACCTACCACCCAAGTTAGACAAACGTTAGTCCATTTATTGACGAAAAAAAGTTGAAATTGTGTATGAATGTTTATACCCTTGTCATTTTTAAACAAAGTTAAAAAAAAAAAGGAGAAACTGAAACAAATGATTATACTGGTGTGCAAGCATTTAAAATTTATAATTTTTGCAGCGTCGACGGTGATGAGCTCCATGAGAATTCCAGAAGGTCGAGGTTTTATCTCTGGTTTCTCAAGGTGAACCTTCGTTTTCAGCATTACAGATTTCTCCATTACTAAAATTATCCAGAATTTATTTCTTTGTTTGTTCGATGTTTGGATTAAGTCGATTCCAGGGGCTTTCATGACCACGAACAAAATCAGTGAATTGTTTCTTGTAAGTTCAAGAGCTCAGATCTTCCAAGATTCTTTCTGAGACTCTGGATTTTATCATGCGAATCTATCTGAAATCAGATGTAATTTGGGAAAAAACAGATTTTCCCCAACTAAAACACTTGCAAATCAGAAACTAGAAAGCTCACTCTGTTCTTCCTACTCCTTTTTGGTTCTCTTTAGATTCTATGAGTCAACCCCACCCACGTTCTCATCCTTCAAACTTGGACCTAATCTAATCCTCTCTAATGTTGTATTTGGTTGCCCACGAACATAGAGTTAGTTCAAGTTTGAGCCATTGAAGGTAGTATCATTTGAGGGGATTTTTAATATTTTTTTTGCAAGTAGCTGAAAAAGAGAAGGAAGGGTGAAAAAAACAAGAAGGATAAATTGGATTTTTTCCCTTACAGAAAGGGTATTATTTTCATTCAAGTATTTTATAATAGCTGACATCAACAACTAACAACCGTTAGTTGCTTTTGGATCTTTTTGATAAAAGTTTGCCTAACTTGGGTGGTAGATGATTTTCTTAAACAACTTAAGTGGTAGGTGATTTGATCAATTCTTTTTAAGTGGTAGTTAAAAATTTCCCTAAATATTATCAACCTCTGTGTACTTCACCCCCTCCCTCCAAAATTTTTTTTTTCGTTTTTTTTGGTGAAAGTTCAGCCCCTTCTCAGTTTCAAGAATTAAAGAGAGAGTTTGAAAAAGCAACCCAAGGTGGCTTCTTGGTCGGGTAACTAAGTATCCCTGTATTGATAATGGAGTCATGTGATTGTTGAGAATAATTTAACGTTAAGAAAACATATATAAGACCTAACGTATTTTAATATACTATTGATTTTTTAACTTTTCAAATTAAGCTACTCAATTCAAGGTTTTAGAATAGATTTAAAAAAAAAAAAAAAAAAAACTGTAGAGAAATAAAGTTGACAGATTTAGCTGGAGGGGATCAACTTACCGAAGGAGTACGTGGCTGAAGTGGGAGTGTGAATGGCAGAGATATTACTACCGTAGCTCTTGTTTCCAGTAATGATGGTCTTTTCGGGTCCATCTCCATACATGAACACATTCTTCTGATGCTTAGGGACAGTGAGATTCACCTCTTTATAGATCCCAGCCTTCACGTAGATAACATATTTTTGGGTCGGAAGCAATTTCTTTGGTTTTGCGTTAATAGCTGCCGTAATAGTATTGAACACTTTGGGGCCGCTGCCGAGCGGGTCCACAATCGCATCAGGCACGGGCGATGGGTCTTCCAATAACCTACGGTCTGAATCTGAAAGCCAACGTGGGTAACCATGTTCACCCACATCAAGAAGTTTCCGATGATTGGGATTACTTGCGTTCACTTGGATGTTTAAGGCGACAAGTATGTTGGAGAGGTCAGCAAAAATATCAACAGCATTGACTGTGAGCAGAGTGGCATTAGAGAGTCCATTTTGCATCCCTACCTTCAAATCTAGATTTTCAATTTGGTCAAGGCAGGTATCCTGGTGCACACCAACAGCGGTCAACCAAACCCTAAACTCATATACTTCATCATGTATCCCTTGCAAATCATTAGCTTCGAGCAATGCTGATGCTTCTTGTAGCTCCTCAACTGCAAATTGTAAAAATTTCCTACATTCACTGAGGGCCAACTCATCGTACCTCGTAAGGTTCTCAATCTTGATTTTTTGGGATGTTTCGAGTCCGACCTTCGTAGCTTCCGTGGTTTCGGTGAGAGCCGCCCTAAGGTAGTCCTTGAGGCCCGCACTTGAATTTGCTGCAACTGGGGCAATGCTGCTAATGCATTTATCCTTGTAACTAGTTGGTGCACAAATGACCTCAACTGTTTTCATGTTTGTTGACAAATTATTTTGACCACCGGAGGAGTGGCCGTTCCGGTTATTACTAACCACAACAGCACCGATGACAACACCGACGACGAGGATCAGAGAAACACTAACGATTACTCCTTTGCTCGCCATCTTGTTGTCACCACCTCACCTTCTCACCTCCCCGTCTGCCTGCCTTTATAGGATAATGAAAATTATTCTTGGAGGTAGGATAAAATTGGGGGAGGTAAGAATAGAAATAACAGCAGTTTTTATCGATTATCCAAAAGCTTGTACCGAACTCTTTCCAATTTTACTAAAAAAAAAGCCTGTCTCCAATCCTAATATGAATCTCACAAAAAAATAGGGTTCTCACAAACAGAATTTCTGAGATTTTGACATTCTTTGTCCACAATGAAGTGGCATGTACATGGAAGGCCTTTATTTTAATTTGTTTGTTATCTAGTCTCTGTTTAATTGCTGTGTTTCTGCTGTACATGTAAAGATTTCATTCCAGCCAATGCAATTACCTATAATAACTTTTGGTAATTCACATAATTTTTCGTCAGCTTTTTATATGTAATGTATTGCTTGGCATGTAGAATCAATTTAACGAAGTCGTTATTTTAGAATTTTCACAATCTAAATTGTTCAACCTTTGTATCCAGACCTTACATGCATTTGAAAAACCTCCGTCAATCTCTAGAACTCATTTGAAAAGAATCAAAACCTTAAGGAAAGTATAGCACCGTTATCAAACCTGCAGAGATACATCTTTCGATCCTACAAATAAAGACTATAATCCCTTTGGGTTTTTGTTTTTTTATTTTTATTTTTTAAGTTCCGAATTCCTTTTCCCTTTAAATATGTTTGTAAAACGGGTACATGTTAGTTCAGTTTGGTTACAAGAGAAATTAAAATGAAGAGGAGAGAAAATTTTCTAACCTAAAAAGAATAATTTTATAATTATAGTACAACCTGATTGAGTACGATAACTAAATTTCTTAACATATTTAGTAATCGTATGTATAAGATGTAAAATTTATTTTACTTTGTTTTACCAAAAAAAAAAAAAAAATTTACTGTTCGAATGCATTCAAAGGATTTTGATGCAAGAGTGTAAGTTAATAACTAATTATGGAATGAATTGAGTTAGTTACATCGTCATGTGATAGCATGTACTTCAATGATTAAAAAAGCTTTCCTTTTAAGTTTAAAATTTTCACTTCTCTTCCCTTTGTGATGATCATAGCGTGATGCTGGCCATGGCCACAACCCATATAGTCAACCCTGACTAATTCTCTATTCAAGTAGATCAATCTCATTTTCTTAGAAGGTAGCCCATTTTTTTGCTAAAAGATCAGAAAAATTATTAAAAAAGAATGATAATTACAAAGAAGATGAAGAATTGAAATAGGGAATCAACCTCACCTTCGATATTGTCACGAGCAGGGAAGGAACCCCAACCTTAACGAAAATGAAAGCGCGGGCGTTCTATGGCGTCCCAACCAACTTCCCTAAGCACTAAATGGGGACTATAGTTCCAATGGGTAGAAGTTAGAGAGCAAGCTGTAGACTAGACACCCTATTTGCGACTACATTCTTTTCACAGTACCAATGCGTAATTCGCTACTGAATCCGGCCAAGAAAAGAGGAGAGACTCATCCAATCTCGTTGGCAACGCCATGGGAGACATCTTTTCAGCAAACCTTCAAAAACTGTAGAATGTAAGCCCATATTCAGTCAATGGTCCAAGACGAAGCTCAAGTTCAACTCATAGTCCACAAGAATCACATCCCATCTTTGGAGTCAGCATAACCGAATCTGGATCAGCTCTTATGGCCCATGTAGTGAAAGCCTATTTCAACACATGTGTTGACTGCGAGGGTAGTTTTAGGATATCTCCTTTTTGAATTAAAATAAATACTCAAAACATGAATGGTTTAGCCTTATGAGTCTACTTTCATATGGGTTTGATATGAGATCAATCTAAGATTTCTAGACAAAGTTATGCCTATTTTTAATGAGCATTCGTAGAATAGCTTGCCGGTCCTGCTTGTTTGCTATGTCTTGTGCTTTGGTGGATGATGATGTGGTAAAATGGATATGTATAGTATCTCCTCTCCTTCGAATCTCTAATAGCTAATGATGTAACTCAAACTAAATTTCTCAAAATAATGGATTGGGAAAGTGAGTTATCCTAGTTTAAACAGAAGCATAAGATGTCTAGAAATTTCAGTTTCACGCGATCTAAGAAGAATGAGTATATCCTGCTCAATATAGGTTGGAATGATCTGATTTTTATGCTTACCAAACAAGGACTCTTGGCTCTATGTTGGAAACTCAAAAAAAGACTTCATGGTGCTCGAATTGGCTCATTAAGTTAATGCATGAGCAATGTAAGAATTTTGAAAAAAAAAATAAAATAGCTATAGAATTGATATGGGCTTAGACTCAATACTTTTAAGATGTGTCCACGGCTCCGATGAATTTTGCAGCTCTTTTAGAATGTAAGTAGGGATAAGAAATCTTCAATTCTTCTAAGTCAAAGTGAAACTCTTATAGGTTTCAAGGGAAAATTCTTCAAGTTTTAAATGAGAAGGCATGTTTAAATCCAATTTTTCATTCAATCAACAACTACTTAGTACATGAGATTAGCCATTATTTATAGGCTTTACAAACCATTGAACCCCTCAAAATAATCTCAGCCATCCTTTATATCATAAGGCTGAGATTTTACATAGAGAAAACAAAATAACACAATAAATACTTTAATAATTACAATATATAAAAACTTGTCACAATTTATTGATACTTGTTCCTAGGAGTAAAAGCTTACTTCAAGGAGAACATCTATAAAGATTCTCTTAGCAAAATGCATAAGTGTTTCAGACAAATATACTAAGTCGATATGAAGAGATAGTAGCGTCCACATAACCATCCACCAAAGTACATGATATGGCAAACAAGACTGGGCGGATTGCTTTGCAAATGCTCCTTAAAAAAGGCATAACTCTCTCTAGAAAGCTTGGATTGATCTCATGTTAAATTCATATGAAAATATACTTATAAAGATAAATTTTTCATGTTTTGAGTATTTTTCAATTTGAATGGGAGATATCTTGAAACTACTATTGAAGTCGGTATATGTTCTGAAATTAGGTTTCATAGCATGGACCTTAAGGGCTTACCCAAATTTGGTTTTGCTGGCTCTAAAGATGGGTTGCAATTCTTGTGGACCATGAGTTGAGATTATGCTTTCTCTTGAGCCATTGATTGAATATGGTCTAATCTTCTAAGAGAATGAGGTTGGTCTATTTGAATAAAGAGTTGTCGGGGTCGGTCACATGGATGTGGGCATGTCCAACATCATTTTATCATTCTTTAAAATAATTCGTCCTTGAATTCTTGTTGCACACAAAAATATTACAACTATATTGTGGTCAAATGCAAGACTAGGAATTTCATCAAGGTTTAGATGATCGTAGGTGTCATTTGCATGATGTGGCTAAACGTTGCTTAATGCATTAAAAATTTGGATAAGACTATTGGCATTCCATACCATGCAAAAGAAGAATTCAACCGGAGATTGTGGTAAGGGAATATGCCTTAGAAGAGTAAGTGACGAGGATGGGATGACATAATCATAGAGGAAGTCATAAATAGGCTATAATGTATAAAATCAATAGGATCATTGTTGAACTAAAATGGTAACGGAGAAGGGGTAAACCAGTGATGCAAATTCTTTCTCTAACATTCCCTAACAAATTGGAAATTGTTCCCTTATTATCAGGGGAACAACTTAAACTACCCGATTGCGGCCATGTATTGACCATTGGCAAATCTGTGAACCCCCTGGGCTAACGCGTGTTAGAATATGTGTACTCATGAAACTGTAGACACGTTACAATCTCTCATTGGTCGACAAAATATGATATCAACAGGAACATTGTTACCTCTTAGTTGGGCCCTGCATCCAATGAAGGTCGGGGGTAGTACAGATATTTAAGGGGGCAGCTGGTTAGATCCACAACATAAAGATCCGGTGATAATGTCTGATTGTCACCGTATCAATTATAACGAGAATTTTATTTTTCATTTTATAAATAAATATTTTATTGACCAAAATGGGTGAAACGTAAGAATTCTGAAGCCCAAGTTTACAGAATCCAATTATTAAAACTAGGCCAAATAATTTAAAACCTCGTCCCATAAATATAACGAGGTGATAATATCACCTTGCAATCCCAGTCCTGCACGGTGGGGATAAGGTGTTAATTTTGGTGTTTAAGAGGAGGATATAGTTAAGATCCAACGGCACACTAATTATAAATGATTTTTTTTTTCTCTTTTTTTAAATATACCAATTAACTTGGATTGGAAATTGGAATGACATAGAAATAGTTTTTGGATAACCAATCGATAAGGTATGAAAACAAAAATAGTTTCACCACAAATTAACCACTCATTATTATTTTTATTCAGCGGGGGAATTTGTTTTTAACTTGTAAAATGACCGAAGACCAGTCAATCAGCCTAATTTTAAGTACGTCCATGAATCATTTCATGCAGATTCACGTAAAATGTCAATATTTATTATCCAATAAAAGCGAGGGGGCATAGAGCATCCAGGAGATGATGAGTGTACAGCTGCTGGCAACAAGATGACGAGGAAACCAGTGATCATTGGTGTTTCTCTCATCCTCGTCGTCGGTGTAGTCATCGGCGACTCCTCTAGTATCAATAGCAACAAATATGAAAGTTGTTGAGGCCTTTTGTGCACCAACTTGGTACAAAGTTAAATGCATAATCACGCTTTCCCCTGTTGCAGCCAATGCAAGCGCGGCCCCCAAAGACTTCCTTAGGGCTGCTCTTGTTGCCACCATGGAAGAGGTGAAGATATGGACCGAAAAGTCAGTTGCAATGAAGAATGACAGCTTTGTTCGAGCCGATAATGATGGCCTCGATTACTGTAAGGAAGATTTACAAATGGGTCTTGAAGATCTACAAAGTGCATTAGCCATGCTCCATGATGATGAATTGCATGCGGTATATGGTGAAGTATATAAATTTCAGGATTGGTTGGTCGGCAATCTCGTGTACCAGACGGATTCCTGTTTCGAATTCATTCAGAACCCAGATTTAAAGGCTAGGTTGCAAGATGGACTACGTAATGCTATTCAGCTCACAGCCAATTCTCTTGCCCTTTTAACGAGCTCTCCAGCATCCTTCCCTCCCTAATATCCCTTTAGACGTGAATCCCAAGCCTACTCGTCGACTTCTTCAAATGGACTAGGAGTTGATATTGCAAATTCCACTGACACATCTCATACTTAAATACTCCTTCAATAATTCATTAACTATTAGAGACAAAAATGGAAGTAGTCATGTAACTCATGTCCATGGTTAATACACGGTTTTCGAGACCCCAAAAATGTGGAGTCACCACCATCCGTTTTTACAACTTCATTTACTTTCCCCTCCGATTTGTTTCCGAACACAGGAGAGGTATCGGTTTATATATATATACTTGATCCAAAAACTATTTTGATCATTGTAATGATGACAACAGCCCTTTCAATCAAGAAACTATTTTCTCATCGAAAATTGAAACATGCCATCCAAACACGTTTCACACATTTTGTTGTATCACAAACCGTTGGCAAACAAGTTTCTATTAGCAAAAACCATGAGATCTCGTATAAAAAATGATAATTGGACATTGGAAAGAAAGAATAAGGATATAGGAAAAGTAACACTGTTATGTAACAACGAAGACACAGAAAGTTAGCATGATTCCACTAACCATAAACAAATTAATTGTAAGAGATGAAAGCTTGTGAGGACAACGGATTTTTCCTAGTGGGATCCTCTCTTTCATGCTATGAAAGATGGAAAATCCTCTCTAATCGGAAGATCAAAGGCTCTTCCCTTCTGACCTTATCCATCTATGCCAATGGACGGTGAAAAATCTGGAGTTGTACCTAGATGAAGTCTAGCACCTATAAATTGTCTATCACTAGGAGAGAAAGCTATGACTCATGACTCAATGGATGTGGATATGTTTTTACCAAAGAAGGGTAAACGTCAAGTTATGAATTGGGAAAGTATTAGGCACTCAACTCGCCTGGTCATGGACTAACCTCCTTATGTTCTATCATTCCCTACATTATTAAGTCTTATGCATGATTAGGTCATTTAAACTAGCCTAAATAGGCAAGTGGAGAACCCTAAACCAAGTTTCAAAGTTATACTAACATAAGGTGCTGCCACACAAGTTTGGAAAATAAAATACAATTCCATATCAATAAATGAATCAATGAATCAATGAATGAATAAATGAATGACATAAACAAGAATAAATAAATAAATAATTAAAAGAATAAACAAACACACAAAAAAAAAACAACAACAGATGGATGATCGAGCTTGAGATCTATCTCAAGCTCCCTACGTATCCTTATGCGACGGAAATTAGGCCAAACGTAGTTCGAGCAGGGATTTGCAAGTGTGTGATGTGCTCCCTTGACTAAAGAAGCATGTGTGATCGTGCTTGAAGGGTGAATTCCTCAAAGTTCACCTAACTACTTCCCGCTACCTACATATCTCCTTAGAGAATCAGGTCAAGTGTAATTTCCAACAGTTGATGGGCAGTTGAATCCCGAAAGATGGCATCACTCAAGAGGTACTCAGACCTCGGCTCCTCGCACTCGGCAAGGGTGAACTATAATTTGAAATACAATGTTGGTGCCAAATTATTCAAAATACATGACTCATTAAAAAAGATAAAATGGTCTACACAACTCCAATTAGGGATAACCCCATCAAAAGGATGAATAAGCTGGTGTGGACCCATATCCTCGCTCTCGCTTTCCTCAGTGATGGCCAAGACTCCTTCATCGTCGAATAAGTGGCCGACATCCACGAACTCTAATCCCGTCTTCGCCGCATCATTTTACTTTCGAATCCTCATCAGCTCTAGCTCTACCCAATCAAAATCACAGTTAAAGAAGATTTCAAAGCCAAGAACTCGTCGTTGAAGGTGCACATCATACCATGGCTCGGGGAAGCCATAGAATGGAAAGTTTGACCCTTCCTTGATGAAGTGTCTATTAAGAGTTGTAGAAGTTGAGATCTCTTCTTTACTATGAATCCCATCGAAATGGAGGCTATGGATCTCTTGGTCCGACCATTGTTGCTGCCATGTCTTACTACTGCTGCTGCCTTTTCTTGGAAAACTTGTAAACTACCTACTATTCTTGTACTTTCTTTTTTCGAGCCTCAAAAAACGGTCATCGGTTCTCCTCCGCTTTTGGTCAATCAGGGCTAGGTCTTCCCTGGAAGGAACGTACCCCAGTCTAAATCTGTTCTCATTTATCATTAGAGAAAGCACATTGATGTCACCTTGTTGATGAAAACCCAGACCCATTCCTGGGAAGAAAGACATGTTAAGCAATGAATTAAGTACAAAATTTAAATTCATACCTGAGGGTTCTGACTTTGTTATTGCCAGGATTGAACTGATCTGGAACCCACTCAGTTGCACCCCTGTACTGTCCTCTGAACTGCTGTCTCCCACTGCTAGGGCATTAACCATATCGGAATCGGCATACACTGTCACCACCACCCCTTCATATAGGAATCTGACCTTCTGATGCAATGACGAGGTGAGGACTCCTTCTTTGTGGATCCAGGGCCTTTCCAAAAGTAGATTGAAGGAAGCAAGTATGTCCACGACATGAAGCTCGACATCAAACATAGCATGACCCACCTTAATTTGTGCATTAAGTACTCCATTGATGGTCCTCCTGGTACAGTCATAAGCCTTAACACAGTGCGTGGACGGCTTGAGCTCTGCCTCATTGAACCCAAGATGTTTGAAGGTGCTGAGAGGGAATACATTCAATGCTGAGCCTTCATCTACAAACACTCTTGGAATCAAGTGATCTCTGAGGCCAATGGTGGTATAAATAGCCTTGTTATGCATCATTTCTTCATCAGTGAGGTCGGCATTACCATACATCAAGGAGTTAACAACATGAGATCCTCCAACTATGTTCGCTAGCTCGGTACAATTGGTGGAGACTGGAACTTGGATGCTGGCTAAAGATTTTAAAATTGTGTCCCTGTGTGCTTTGGATGCCATGAGTAACCCCCAAATTGACACATTAGCCTGTGCCTTTTCCAACTGCTTCAAAATGGGGTTCTGGGGCTCAAGGGCAGTACATTGCCCTTTCCCCTTGTCTCTTGCCAACTGTCCGAGTTATCAACTATCAGGTTTACGGCTTGAAGGTCTTTCCACTCCAGGTTTCTGCTACAGGCTTGTCATCATACCTAGGGACGTAAACCTCCAGGTTACTGAAATCTTGTGTTGCCTGGGCTACCTCTAGTTCATCTTCAATGTATATGATCAAAGGGGTTCCCTTCTCAACCCTTGCTACTGAATGCTTTGTCTGTTGAGGGAAAATCACCTCTAGATCATACTCTGGTTCTTGCTTGATAGCCACAACCTCAGATGATCCCTCATGCTTGTTCTGGTCCTTCTAACTGTAAACGGGTGAAACTGAAGATGCGCCATATGTATCAGAATTCTCAAAAGGTGAAAAATCGTATCGACCATCCTCCTCCCCTTCCTCTATGAAGTTGACAGAGTGGTTAGGGAGAGGATCTTTCCAGAGATGGTTAGGGCAGAGGCCATCTTTTAAGGCTAAGCGACTCAGATGCCCGGGCATGGTCGGAAGGGATTGGGTAGTAATTGGCAAAAGTTTCAGGCCTCAATGTGCATCTCCGAGATTGTTTCCTTTAAAAAAAAAAAACAAAAAAAAAAAAAAAAAAAAAGAAAAAAAAAAAAAAAAAAAAGGGGAAAATAAAAAAAAAAATTATTTAAATTTAAATTAATAAAAAATTAATAAAAAAAAACTTAAAAAAAAATTTATTTTTTTTTTTTCCACTCCTCCAAAAAAAAAAAAATAAAAAAAAAAAAAAAAAAAAAAAAAAAAACCCCAAACACTTTTTGAAAAGAAATTTGCACTAGACGCTTTGGAAGAATTATTTCTCTTGCTTGAGCTGCCCTCTGATATTACCTTATCGCCTTTATGCGGGAGATACCCGTGGTTGATAGCATCTTTCGGTCCAACGCCGAACTCAAGGTTTGCCGGAATGTGGTGATCTCTACACCCCAATTCCGATGAACCGAAGTGTGAGTGAACCGGCTCTAAGCCACGGTTCACACCAGGATCTCAATAGACCGTGTCAACCAATCATTCCCAAGCCATCTAACATAATCAGAGAAATAATACATAGCAGTGGAAATAATAAATGAGCCGAGAACTAAATTGTAATTTAAATAAGTATCCAAGTTATTCCATCATCCATCAAATTTAAATAATTTTTATTACAATAATTAGCAGAAAATAATCCCAGGTCACTGAGAGTAGACACAGAACGAGCACTCGCATGACACATCATGCTCGTCCTCTTCTGCTTGGGTATCCATGGCAGCAACCGTACCATAAGCGGAAGCAGTCACGAAGTCGTCAACAGTGTATCCTGCATCCAAATCTGAAAAGAATATAGTATATCTGGTGAGCTCACAACTTAGCTCAGTAAGTACAAAACCAATGCAACAGTACAATATGCATGAGATAACATTACAATTTGGGCCAGGTATAACTTGCAAATGTGCTATGGTAAGGTTTGGTGGCCACCACACATCCATGCACGAGAGTGTGAGCACACTCAACAGTCAGGCACCTACCACACTACTGCTGTTGCCCCACATCACTCACTCCGGTATGGAGATAGGACTCGAGTCTGGCGGGCAGGAAGAACCACAATCCCACGTCCTCCCCCTGATACCCTAGCCATACCAAGTCTGCTAAGGTAAAGGCTATACGTCCCTACCCCAGCACTACTCCCTAGGACATAAAGATGGGGCTCGAGTCTGATGGGCAGGAAGAACCACCATCCCACGTCCTCTCCCTGATACCCTATTCGCATAAAGTTTGCTAGGATAAAGACAATATAAGAAAAGGTGTTAACTGTGGATATATCCAGGGCACATCCCCTTCACATTCCACACACTAACGAAAACATACACATGCCTAAACATACAACAATCCTAGCATATGAAATGCATGAAGATATAATAATTAAAAGCACAACTACATGGCATGTGAGATGCATAAACATCAAGCAATGAATATTCACAATAACAGAATTATATCACAAGGTTTACTGATGTAGTTATTTAGGTTTAGGGTCTTGTTCCTTACCTGACGCGTGATAATGATCCGGTTGTGCGTCAGAAAGCTCACTCACAGCGTCTACAGGTCCTACATAACCACATTCTTAAGTTAGAATTCATTTATTAAAGTTTCAGGGGTCGGAACCAGGTTTGGCCAAGCAAACCAAGCTCGGAAACCTATACCGGTTGCAGGTACCGGTCTCACCATAGTGAGACCGGTATGTGCCAGCGCTATGTATACCGGTGGCACCATACCGGTTGCACATACTGCAACCGGTATGTGCAACCGGTATATACCGGTTGCACTATACCGGTCTCACCCAGATCTCACTGAGTGAGACTTGTATGTGCCTGTGATATAAACCGCAAGGCCATACCACTGGACTCATAGTCCATCCGGTATACCCTGCTGTTCGGATCCGAGAGCGAGATCTCAGATCTCCCCTCCTTGTTTGCTAACGGTTAGGACTCTAGGGTTTCTCTTATCCTTTACTAAGGTCCAAATCTTCTAATGGCCTTCGGATCTCGGCTAGAACGCCGTATCAAACTTGGGTTAGATCCGAATGAGGGAAACAATGGAAACTATAATCTTTTGGGATCATTGCGCCACTTCGCGGCTCCGATCCGTCCTCTTAACATTATTAACAGAACATAGCACTTACCGGCGCTGTCGGTTGGCGGCGTGCTCTTCCTTCCTGGGCGGCCTCCACCTTCTTGCTCCTTCCCGGGGTTCTTCTCCAGACGGCGAGAGGGTTTGAGAAGGAGAAATGGTGTGTCTCCTTCTCTATTAATAGAGGGAGACCACCCATGGAAGTATTTCTCCTCGGAATGGAAATTTTCCAAGTTTCCATTCGAGAGAGACGCACTCACTGGAGTCTGTCTACAGCCGGAGTAAGGCATACCGGTTGGACATACCGGTTGGAGTCCCTGCCACCGGTATAGTCCAACCGGTATACCATACCGCTGGCACCAAACCGGTTGCACCATAGTGCCTGCGGTATGGTGAAGCCGGTATGGCTTAAGGGCATTTTCTATGCTCATACCGGATGCACATACCGGTTGCACTATACTGCAACCGGTATAGTGAGCCCGGTATGAGATTTTAGGCATTAATTTACAGTTTTCATACCTAAACTTTGAGTGGTTCGTCACTCGGCTTCACCCTCCGGTCCAGTTATAATTGGAACACCTGTCATCACATAAAACCATGGTTTAGACCCGGTTTTAGAACATGGTTCTTACAACTCTACCACCCATAAAAGAAATTTCGTCCCCGAAATTTGCATGTAGGTCTTACAATTCCCCCTCCCTTAAAAGAATTTCGTCCCCAAAATTGTGCGTACCTTCAGAGTCGAAAAGACGGGGGTATTCTTGTCGCATGGCATCCTCCTCTTCCCAAGTAATTTCCTCTATGTCCTGACTTTTCCAAAGCACCTTGACATAGTAGATATCCCGCCTTCGAAGATGTTGTACCTTTCTGCTAAGGAGTTGGATTGGTACTACCTCGAAGGTTAAGTCTTCGTCACAACTCGGAGGATCAGCAACAAGGATATGCGAAGGATCTCGCACATACTTCTTCAGTAGGGACACATGGAAGACATTGTGGACGCTAGACATTGCCGGTGGCAATGCAAGTTGATAGGCCACTTTGCCGCACCGGGACAGAATTTCATAGGGCCCCACATATCTTGGACACAATTTCCTTTTTCTGCCAAACCGCTTCAGGCCTCGCACTGGTGATACCTTCAAAAACACTTTATCACCTACCATGAATTCAAGATCCCGCCGCCTGTTATCGGCATAGTGCTTCTGACGCACCTGAGCTGTCTTTACCCGGCTTCTGATTTGATCCACTGCCTTGCAGGTTTCTTCTACAAATTCAGGTCCAACGATCCTTCTTTCACCGACTTCATCCCATAATAGAGGTGTCCGGCATTTCTTACCATACAAGGCCTCGTATGGGGCCATCTGGATCGTAGACCGGTAACTCTGTTGTTGTAGGCAAACTCAATGAGAGATAGCTTCTCATCCCAAGCCCCCTTGAAGTCAATAGCACATGCCCGAAGCATGTCCTCTAAAATCTGGATGGTCCTTTCTGACTGACCATCTGTTTGAGGGTGAAAGGCTGTGCTAAACTTTAATTTCGTTCCCATTGCTTTCTGCAGTCCTTCCCAGAACCTGGATGTGAAGCGAGGGTCTCTGTCAGATACAATACTTTCTGGGACCCCATGGAGCCTGACTATGTTGTCCACATACAACCTTGCCAACTTGTCCATGGTATACTGGGGTCTGACAGGGATAAATCTAGCAGTTTTGGTGAGGCGATCCACAATTACCCAAACTGCATTCACCGACCTCGGAGTCATGGGTAGACCAGTGACGAAGTCCATGGTAATACAATCCCACTTCCACGCGGGCTCGGGCAATGGTTGTAGTAGTCCTGCAGGTCTCTGGTCTTTCTGCCTTTGACTTGCCGACGGTTTAAGCATTGGAACACATGCCGAGCCACATCGGCTTTCATTCCCCTCCACCAGGACAACCTTTTCAAGTCGTGGTACATTTTTGTGCTGTGCGGGTGTATTGAATATGGGGTGGCGTGAGCTTCCAACATAATCCGATTTTGGATTTCCAGATCTTCATCCTCGGTATGCACAAACTGAGTACCTTGTCTGCATCTAGAGTAAAATCAGGATTGGCTCGACCCTTTTCCAAATCCTCTTGAACTGTCCTGAGGTATGGGTCCTGTAGAACTGCTGCCTTTACTTCGTCCTTTAGGTCGGGCAAAATCTTTAATGCTGCAAACATTAAGGTAAACTTGTGTATCAACCCTTGCTCAATGGGATCATCAGCTGACTCAATTAGGTGTTGATCTTCGTCCCCTGATGTTTCAGAAACAGCTGCGCCCAACGCTGCATTAGTACTTGGTCCTGCTTCAAGGTTCGATGTCCATTTCCTGCTCAGTGCATCGGCTACTATGTTTGCTTTACCAGGGTGATACTGGATGTCGCAGTCGTAGTCCTTGAGTAATTCCAACCACCTTCTCTGCCTCATCTTCAGTTCTTTCTGAGTGAACAGATATGTCAGGCTCTTGTGGTCAGACTTAATCTGGAACTTTTCGCCATACAGATAGTGTCGCCAAGTCTTGATAGCATGAATGACTGCTGCCAATTCTAGATCATGCGTAGGGTAGTTCTTCTCATGCTCTTTTAGCTGTCTTGAGGCATAAGCTATTACCTGCTCTCCTTGCATCAGAACACAACCCAACCCTAAACCCGAAGCATCTGTATATAGAGTAAAAGGGTGGTCTGGGGCTGGAATAGTCAATACAGGTGCTGATACCAGTCTTGACTTCAACGTCTGGAAGCATTTTTCACATTCGTCGGTCCATATGAACTTCTCCCCCTTCTTGGTCAATCTTGTGAGTGGAACGGCAATCTTGGAATAGTTTTCCACAAACCTTCTGTAGTATCCTGCTAAGCCCAGGAAACTACGAATTTCAGCCACAGTCTTCGGCGCCTCCCATCCTACGATGGCTGAGATTTTACTGGGGTCTACCTTAATTCCTTCAGACGACACTACGTGACCAAGGAAGGCCACTTCCTTTAACCAAAATTCACATTTCTTGAATTTTGCATATAACTTCTCTCTCCTCACCCTTTGTAATGCTGCTCTTAGATGTACAACATGCGTCTCCTTGTCCTTAGAGTATACTAAGATATCATCGATAAACACGATAACTGACGTATCCAGCATGTCATGGAATACCCGGTTCATTAACTCCATAAAGGATGCAGGTGCATTAGTCAACCCAAAGGACATCACTAGAAACTCATAGTGTCCATAACGTGTCCTGAAAGCTGTTTTGGGGATGTCTGCTTCCTTAATCTTGAGCTGATGATACCCTGACCTCAGATCAATCTTCGAGAATACACTTGAACCTTGTAACTGATCAAACAAATCATCTATCCTTGGTAGTGGGTACCTGTTCTTGATAGTGAGCTTGTTCAACTCACGATAGTCCATACATAGACGTACGCTACCATCCTTTTTCTTGACAAAGAGCACAGGTGCTCCCCAAGGTGAGATACTAGGCCTTATAAAGCCCTTGTCTAGCAGTTCTTGAAGCTGAGATTTTAATTCTTTCAGCTCGGTAGGAGCCATCCTGTACGGTGCTTTAGATACCGGTGCCACCCCCCGGTAGTAGGTCTATCACAAACTCGGTAGCCCCGTCCCGGTGGCAATCCGGGTAGGTCTTCAGGAAATACATCAGGAAACTCCCGTACTACGTCGATGTCATCCAATTTTGGCAGGTCGGCAGTCACATCCACCACAGATACAAGATATCCAACTCCCCCTTTCTCCAGACACTTCTTTGCTTTTAAAGCTGAGAGTATGAGCTTTCTCTTCCTGGGCAACTTAGCCCCTTTAAAGTTAAACTCAGCTCCTTCCTTGTCTTTAAATGTCAACTTCTTTTCGGCACATAGCAGGTTTGCCGAGTGTTGAGATAACCAGTCCATTCCCGAGATCACATCAAAATCAGACATCTCCAGTTGGACTAGGTTGGCTTCCATTTCTCCTCCTTCGATATGTACTGGACAAGGACCATAGTATTCTTCTAACACCACCTCAATTCCCATGGGTGACCGAACTAGAAGACTTGGTTGTAGAGTTTTGATAGGTTGGCCTAGTCTTTTCCCGAATGATATGGATACAAAAGAATGGGTGGCCCCAGAGTCAAACAAGACTCTTGCGGGTACCCCTGCTATATTTACGGTACCTAAGGTTTTAGTTCAAATTTTATCTTAGTTTCTAATGCACAAACAATTAATGCAACAATTAAGGAACAAGTATAAGAGTATACCTGTAACCACATCTGGTGATGCGGCTGCTTCCTCTGTTGTAACAGCATACACCTTGCCTTGTTGTTGCACCCTCTTTGGTTGTGGGCATGTCCTGGCATAATGTCCCACCTGTTGGCAATTGTAGCACTTCACGTTAGGATTCGACCCTGTTGCTTGTGATGGTGCGGCAAGAGCCGGTCTGGGAGGTACGGTGCCGACTGGTGGCCTGAATGGTCGGTATGGCCGATTGTTCCTTCCACCTTGGAGCTCAGGATTGGGTCTCTTCAGTCCCCTACTTTGTGCCACGAAACTTTCTCTCTGACTTGACTCGATGACTCGAGCCACCTGTACTGCTTTATTGAAAATTTTCATTCCTCGACCCAATACATGTTCCCGGATTGCACCCCAAAGACCCATGATAAATCGATGAGTCTTTGTTGCTTCCTCCCCGCATACTGGGTTGGGGCAAAGAAGGATAACTCCTCATACCTCTGCGATAGACTTCCACCGTCATCCGAGATTGTTGCGAGTTAAGATATTCTCTTTCCATCCGATCACGGAAACTTCCGGGAAAATACTTGTCAAAAGAAGGCTTCCCTTGAATATGGGCCATGTAACAACTTGATGCTTGGTTTCCGTGTATGACTTGGTAGAGCTCCACCACCCATTGGCCTCCTCTTTCAAGATATGAGTGGCATATAACACCTTGTCTCCATCCCGACAATCCAAGAGCCGAAAGTTTTTCTCCATTTCGGCTACCCACCGTGGCTGGCCACGGTGTTTTCCCCGACTTCCCCCGTAAAGGTAGGTGGTTTGAGCTTCAAGAATCCATCCATCGCTCTAGACGGGCTATTCTGAGCATATGGTGCCTGTCCATACCATTGTGGCTGATATGGATAGCCTCCCTGATACCTGCCATAGTATGCACCCTGATACGGATACTGATACCCCCCCTGATTCTGACTGTGAACTGGCGTCCCTGTGACTGGTTGGGGTATTGGATTGGGTTGATCCTGTTGTAGAGGTACTTCATTGGCTGGGCTAACTCCCACTGGTGCCGCCTGTATATTCTCCATATTTGTGGATGGATTGATAGGAGGTGTTGGCACAGCCCGTGGGCCTAAATACTTTCAGCATTTCTTCAAAAATTTCTTTTGTTGGGCCTCCATATTAGAGACCAAATTTGCCATCCTAGTTTCGAGCCGGTAGAAGGTTGTCCCCGTGACGGACCTTCTTCATTTTCCCGTATCAAACCCCTCGGATCATTTGGGGAATTAAGCTCATCCCTTCTTACTCCCTCAGCATTTTCTTCTGAATTCTCTGTCCCTGAACTTCTATCCACAGTAGGCGCCCTTGAGTGACGGCACCTGCGATGAACTCTTCGTCCGTTTCCTCCCACCATTGAAGCAAGTTAATCTCTTCCTGTACGATATCTGGATACCTGGGACATTTAAATCACTTAGAAATTAATTCCAACAATTTAGTCTCACACATGCATCACAGGTAATCATTGACAGATTTAAATGACAAGCAAAAGAAATTTTCCAGTTATTTTGTCGAATTTCCCACATGTTCCATATCCTATTAAGCAAGCATGCGGTCTGGAATCAAGCGTCGATGGTTTATCGAGATGATTTTATATCACCTCTCATTATAGGGTCTCCATTGGCGATACCGGCCTCTCCTCCGGAGTGAGGCCGGTATGGTTATTCGGCATACCGGTTGCGCTATACCGCAGAGAGGATACCGGTTGCACTCATTCCGCAGGGAGGTACCGGTTTCACTGCCCATGGAATGTGAAACCGGTATATACCGGTCGCACCATACCGCAGGGGAGTACCGGTCGCACTATCCAGCCAAATCGTGCGACCGGTATAACCAAAAACGCTTTAAAAATCGCGATTTTGAGTTCATTTTCATTTCTTTTTCTTGAGTTCTCTCCGGTGGCGATTTCTCTCCGAGTCTCCGAGTCTCTACAGTGCATCCGGTGTCTAAAAGATTGTTTCTACTTGATTCTAGTGTGCCAATCTCGTCTCTCAGGTAAGCTCCTCCTTCTCTTCTCTCTTTTTAGGAATTTTTCATCGTCTTTTATACCAAATTTTAGGTTTTTCTTGATTTGGAAGTTTTTAGCCATAGAAAACTTCTTTCCTTGGGTGAGAAAGGTTTTAGGAGTCTAAATGGGTAAAACCCCTCAATCAATTTGAAGTTTTATCGACTTTAGATGATGAAAACCAAAAATTTCGACCTTTAAACCTAGTTTTCTAGGTTTTTTCGAAAATTTTTGGTCATTTTTGGTGATATGTCTTTAAATCCTTATTTTACAACCTCATTTATCCTAGATAACCTTGTATTAACTATGTAGATCATTTCATTCACACTTGACCAATTTGTTAGGAAATTTTCACCTCTTCCCATACTTGTCTCTATCTGAGTATGGTTTCTTGTCTTACAGGTATACCATGTCTGACCGTCGTGGATTAAGAAAACGCGCTGATCTACCTGGTATGTTCAGGCCACACCCAGTCTTTTATGACGAGAGGTATTTTCGATCAGAGGCGGCTGCTTCACGTCTTACCTGGTTTCGGGACAAACAAATCGAAGCAGGACGTTTTGTCAACCTCGGAGCACCCCGCATCGGTTCGATGTGGAGTCCGCATTTGGGATGGTGGGTTGGTTACCCCCCGATTCGGGATAGGGAGACGACTCGTCCTAACCTTGGTGAAATTATTTTTCACCAACTTGGAGGTAGAAGGTGATCCGGCAGATTGGGAACAGGCCAGAGACATCCGTATTACTAGCTACGTGAAGGGGGTGATGATCTCCTTCAATGTTGCCGAGTTAGCAGCTCTTTTGGAGATTCCTGATGATGGGGACCTCATTTACTGCCCGCCCCGAACTAAGGGGTATCTTACTGAGGATGAACGGGCAGCTATAGCCGCTCAAATTTTATTACCAGGGAAGGTCATGTCTGCTTCCAACCTTCGTCCCTTACCTTGCCCGTTGCAGAATTATCCGAGATAACATTGTGCCCCGAGTGGGCATTATGGAGAGGTATCACAGTTGACACAGTTCGTCACTTATCTGTGGCTACTCGGCAACGGCTTTGCCCGCCTTACTTGATTATGCGGATTATGATCTACGCAGCCACGCCTAATGTGAAAGGCAATCTCCCATATGGTAGGTTGGTTACAGCCCCATTACTGACTTGGAGTAGACATGCGGGGTGAGGTGGAAGTAGAGCTCTTTATGAGTTCCCGATATAGATGCCGAGGCTATCTATAAGATGCGATGAATGATCTGGAGCTCAGCGAGGAGGAGTTACGGGCTCGTCCTCTCCTTCCAAGAAATCATGCGGCCCTTGCAACAAAGAAGAATGCAGCCGGCAACAAGAGGCAGCCGACATGAGAGATGATGAGGATGCACACATGGAGGGACATCCCAGCGCATACACCCCCACATTCTCCGCCAGGCAGGACCTTTTAGGCCTTCTCCAGGTGGCTAGTTCATCTAGGCCTTCCCCGCTTGCTTTGGACCATCTAGGCCTTCTCCGGGCTAGGTCATCCGGGCCTTCTTCGGTGTCTTTGGACCTCCGTCCCCCTTCGGACCCTGAGTCGAGCATGCTTTCAGAGTTCAGAGATACTCAGAGAGTCATTCTTGATACCCAGAGGAGCATTCTTGATACCCAGAGGGACATTCTTGACACCCAGAGAGGACTCATGGATTCTCAGCGTGAGATGGGTCAGGAGTTGGGGCGTTTAGCCGGTAGCCTACGGGTCACACAGACCAGGTTCATTGGCTTAGAGAGGTGTACGAGCGAGACTATGACATTGCAGACCCAGTACCATCCAGGCCTACTACACCACCTTAGGCAGATGTAGACTTTGCTTATTATTCATGTGTTTTCGTTTTGTTGTTAGAGTAACTGTCCGACTTGTGGACTGTACTTTGTTTCTCACTTGTAATTAAAGAAACATTTTATGAAATGATTAAGTTATTTATTTTAAATTCTTTAGTGTTTAAAATTTTTCTTTCATTAATAGTACATTATGCATCTTTCTTAAGTCTTAGGCATCAAACAAGCTTATGGTGTGTTCTTATTAAAGTTTTTAACTTTCTTAACTCAGCTCATTGGACACAGTTAGATGCAGAACGATTAGCTGGACAGAGCCTAGCGCTCTGATACCAAGTTGTCACACCCCAATTCCGGATGAACCAGAAGTGTGAGTGAACCGGCTCTAAGCCACGGTTCACACCAGGATCTCAATAGACCGTGTCAACCAATCATTCCCAAGCCATCTAACATAATCAGAGAAATAATACATAGCAGTGGAAATAATAAATGAGCCGAGAACTAAATTGTAATTTAAATAAATATCCAAGTTATTCCATCATCCATCAAATTTAAATAATTTTTATTACAATAATTAACAGAAAATAATCCCAGGTCACTGTGAGTAGACACAGAACGAGCACTCGCATGACACATCATGCTCGTCCTCTTCTGCTTGGGTATCCATGGCAGCAACCGTACCATAAGCGGGAGCAATCCACGAAGTCGTCAACGGTGTATCCCGCATCCAAATCTAAAAAGAATATAGATATATCTGGTGAGCTCACAACTTAGCTCAGTAAGTACAAAACCAATGCAACAGTACAATATGCATGAGATAACATTACAATTTGGGCCAGGTATAACTTGCAAATGTGCTATGGTAAGGTTTGGCGGCCACCGCACCTCCATGCACGAGAGTGTGAGCACACCCAACAGTCAGGCGCCTACCACACTACTGCTGTTGCCCCACATCACTCACTCCGGTATGGAGATAGGACTCGAGTCTGGCGGGCAGGAAGAACCACAATCCCACGTCCTCCCCCTGATACCCCATACCGTACCAATACCTAAACCCCTATTGGCAAGGGCTTGCAAGTGGGATCCGTTTCCAACCAATCCTAGATGTCAATACGAGTCAATAACCTCACCCCAAAGACGGCTCCCTATGACCTAGAGATAGGGCTCGAGTCCGGGCGGGGAAGAACCACAATCCCACGTCCTCCCCCCGATACCCTAGCCATACCAAGTCCCGCTAAGGTAAAGGCTATACGACCCTACCCCAGACTACTCCCTAGGACATAAAGATGGGGCTCGAGTCCGTGGGCGGGAAGAACCACAATCCCACGTCCCTCCCCCGATACCCTATTCGCACAAAGTTTGCTAGGATAAAAGACGATATGAGAAAAGGTGTTAGCGTGGATATATCCGGGGCACATCCCCTTCACATTCCACACACTAACGAAAAACATACACATGCCTAAACATACAACAATCCTAGCATATGAAATGCATGAAGATATAATAATTAAAAGCACAACTACATGGCATGTGAGATGCACAAACATCAAGCAATGAATATTCACAATAACGAAATTATACCACAAGGTTTACCGATGTAGTTATTTAGGTTTAGGGTCTTGTTCCTTACCCGAGCGTGATAATGATCCGGTTGTGCGTCGAAAAGCTCACTCACAGCGTCTACAGGTCCTACATAACCACATTCTTAAGTTAGAATTCATTTATTAAAGTTTCAGGGGTCGGAACCAGGTTTGGCCAAGCAAACCAAGCTCGGAAACCTATACCGGTTGCAGGTACCGGTCTCACCATAGTGAGACCGGTATGTGCCACCGTATGTATACCGGTGGCACCATACCGGTTGCACATACCGCAACCGGTATGTGCAACCGGGATATACCGGTTGCACTATACCGGTCTCACCCGGATCTCACCGAGTGAGACCTGTATGTGCTCCCGGTATAAACCGCAAGGCCATACCACTTGGACTCATAGTCCATCCGGTATACCCCGCTGTTCGGATCCGAGAGCGAGATCTCGGATCTCCCCTCCTTGTTTGCTAACGGTTAGGACTCCATAGGGTTTCTCTTATCCTTTACTAAGGTCCAAATCTTCTAATGGCCTTCGGATCTCGGCTAGAACGCCGTATCAAACTTGGGTTAGATCCGAATGAGGGAAACAATGGAAACTATAATCTTTTGGGATCATTGCGCCACTTCGCGGCTCCGATCCGTCCTCTTAACATTATTAACAGAACAGAGCACTTACCGACGCTGTCGGTTGGCGGCGTGCTCTTCCCTTCCCGGGCGGCCTCCACCTTCTTGCTCCTTCTCGGTTCTTCTCCGACGGCGAGAGGGTTTGAGAAGGAGAAATGGTGTGTCTCCTTCTCTATTAATAGAGGGAGACCACCCATGGAAGGATTTCTCCCCGGAATGGAAATTTTCCAAGTTTCCATTCCGAGAGATAGACTCATTGGAGTCCGTCCACTCCGGAGTAAGGCATACCGGTTGGACATACCGGTTGGAGTCCCCGCCACCGATATAGTCCAACCGGTATACCATACCGGCGCACCAAACCGGTTGCACCATAGTGCTGCGGTATGGTGAAGCGTATGGCTTAAGGGCATTTTCTATGCTCATACGGATGCACATACCGGTTTGACCCCACTATCTGCCTGCCAAACCGGTATAGTGAACCCGGGTATGAGATTTTAGGCATTAATTTCCACCAGATTTTCATACACGAACTTTGAGTGGTTCGTCACTCCGGCTTCACCCTCCGGTCCCCCCCCCCGATTATAATTGGAACACCTGGTCATCACATAAAACCATGGTTTAGACCCGGTTTTAGAACATGGTTCTCTAGGTCTTTTTATCTCATGAACTTCCATTTCCTCTGCCCGACTAAGCGACTCTCTAGGATATCCCTGAGTTGGTTGAGAACTGGGGACTCTATGTAGCCTCCTAGAGGTGGGATCCCTTACCCAACTGGATGTTATGTTTCAACTCCCTTGAAGATGATTGGAAATATGGAACAGGGGAACAGAGATCAGGACTCTAACAGATAGGGAGAACTGAGAATAATGAACATGCATGCATCAAAGCTAACTCAACCAGACAAAAGTTAGATCCTGTGCAAGAACTCCATTAGGTTAATCCTCACCAATTTTGGCGATTCAGATTGATTCTTTGGCTGGTTTTCAGCAAGAGGGTATCTGTGAAACAGACTATACCTCCGGCTGAAACTCTAAGCAAATGAACACATCGAGATCATTGGATTTGGGAGGGATTTACCGTCTGAGCGGATGCGCACAGGATATCAAAGAATTTTGATTCAATCTTGAACAAATGAGTGATGGCTTCATCAGTGACCACCTGCGTTAAGTGAGGTGAAACTGGGTAAAGACAACACTTAGGTGTTCAGGGATGAATCAAGCATGCAAGTGTCAATAATGTGATAATGGGACACGACAAGGCTACCTTGACAAGGATAAGAATGTCTATCACCATATACACGATGAGTCAAAGACACCTATATCCCTTTATATACCTGCATAGGCACAGATACATGCCAAGGTTATGGCTTCGCCTGACAGGTCATCCAATATGCACTGGAGCCCATTTCAGCTAACCACGAGGTTTGTAACAATAGTAACCAATATCTCGAGAACCATGATATCACTATATCATAAATAATCAGCAATGTATACAATGCACCTAAACAATCAAGGCTACAAGCAAGGGTGTTTGCTACTTCTACACCTAACTACAACCTAAAGCCCCAAGATATAAGTTTATGCATAAAGAGAAAGGGACAGGGATTTACAATCTGGAGTCTGGCATGAATCCCCAGCGGAGTCTGGCATGATATATGTGCTGCTCTTCCTTCCTCCACAGCAGCGGTGGCTGTGCCGTTGCTTTCCTCCTATTTCTTCTTTTCTCCTTCTTCTTCTCCTGCTCTCTCTCTTCTCTCTGTTGGTTTTTCCTCCTCTGGTTCTTCTTTTTCTTTTTTTTCCCTTTTATTCTGGTTTCTCTCGGCTACTTCTCCTTCCTCCTCTCGCTACTGCCGCCTTCTTCTTCTTCTTCTTCTTCTTTTGCTCCTTTCTCTTTCTTCTGCTCCTCCCTTCTTTCCCTTCTGCTTTTTTTTTCTCCCCTCTCTTTCTTTTCCTCCCTTTTTATTTCTGTTATGGACGATCCTCCTTGATGAGGTGTCGATGGGGGGATGGAGGAGTTGAGGTGGATGGGGAGAAGCCGGGAGACCAGCGGCTTTGGGGGAGAGATTTCGGGGAGGAGGGTTGAGGTGTCGACCTCCCCTCTTCCCCTGCAGCTCTCTCCCTCACCGCCCTCTCTGCTCTTTGTTCCTCTCCTTTCTTCCCCTTCCCCGATTTCTGCCCCTCTTTTTTTTTTTTTGATTCTTTTTGGTCTTTGATCCCTTCTTTTGGGATCCGGCGTCTTTTTTTCATTTTATATTTGATCCCTTCTTTAGGGATCCGGATTGTTCCCCCCTTTTATACCCAAATTGCCCCCACCCCTTTTCATTATATATATATATATATATATATATATATATTCCTTTTCTTTCTTTTCTTTTTTTTCTTTTTTTTTATATATATCTTTGTTTCATTTCATATTTTTTTTATCATTATCATATTTTATTTATTTATTTTTTACACCCCTCTCATTGCGTATGGTGCCCCAATGAGAGGGGAGATCCCCGTAGTGGCAAAATCGGGGTACTGACACCATCTTAACATCCTCGTCTCAGCTACACTAAGTTTATCAATATGATGCTTCTTGACTGCCCAACATTCAACCATACATCATAGCCGGTCCAATAACTGTCCTATAAAATTTTCCTTTAAGTTTTAAAGGAATACGCCAATCGAATAGTACTCTAGAAGCACTTCTCCACTTCATCCATCCTATTTTAATTCTCTGTGAAACATCATCGTCTATATCACATTTTTTGTTTATGATTGAACCAAAATACCTAAAATGATCACTTTGCTATATTTCTCTCTCAAGAATGTTCACCACCTCATTATCCGTCCTTGTGTGACTAAAGTTGCACACCATATACTCCGTCTTCGTTTTACTTTTCTTAAAATCTTTTGTTTCTAAAGATGATCTTCATAGCTCCAACTTTGCATTAATCCCTACTTTTGTCTCATCCACCAAAACAATATCATCAGTGAAAAATATATACCAAGGAACTTCATCTTGAATGTCTCTGGTAAGGTCATCCATGATGAGGGTGAATAAATAAGGGCTTAAAGCTGATCCTTGATGTAACCCCATTGTAATTGAAAATTCACAACCTTGACCCCCCACGATTTTCACACTAGTCACCACATTATAATACATATGTAAGACCCGCACTCCATGAACCCAATCTAAACCTTTAATTCATGTCGTAACAGGTCTTCCAATCACCACCGGGCCAAACGGGATGAGCGGATGACAACCAGGTACGAAAACGGACCTAAAAGTATGATATTTTTCATATCGATCTATGGTACCGATCGATGGTACTGGACGACCGGTATGTCTGCTTAGGTAGACTGGTTAGATCTGGAAATGGATCTCTGTGGGTCCCACTTTCTAAATCTCGAGCCTAGGGACTTTCCTAACGTAAAAAAACTTCCTAAACTCTATCCTAGTCTATTTAAGGACCCTTAAACCTCTTTAAAACTCTTTGATCTATCCTCACAAACCATAGAGAGGAGAAAGAGATCGAAGAAGGAGAAAGAGCTAAGAAAGGAGGGAGAGGAGACGTCGTTCGTCGTTGGATGAAGAACACCATAGTTGCTAACCAACTGTAACTGCTTGAACTTCTCTCTAAGTTAAGCATTATAGATGATTAATCATGAATTGATCAATACCATGCAAGGTGAGGTATTTATCTAAAACCTTTAAATTTTCTGTCAAACCCTAATACAGTCGATGAACCCTAGATTCACATTCTAGGTTGAGGATCATCGAAACTAAAACTTGAATGGAACATGAAACAACTCTAACTCGTTGCTCAAGCCTAAAATGCATAGGAGAAAACCTAGAACCAATAGGGGGTGACCGACGGAAAGCGAACACCAAGTTGGTGGTCTTCTGGAGGCATACCGATCGATCATACCGGTCGCACCATATGCCACTGGTACCTCTCGAGGACTGGTCTGTGGGAGACCGATCGACCATACCAGTCGTGCCTTGCCCCATAGTGCTGCTATCAGTATCTGCGACTGGTATACACTATGAGGGTGTTTTCAATACCAGTTGGTTTTCGACCAACGTAAACCCTAAGAAAATTATTTTAATTCAATCAAAACATCGTGTAGGACCCTGTGTTAGCAAGTTTGGATTCGGTGACATAGAGAAAGCTAGTAATCAAGCGTTAGGTAAGGGAATCAGACCTAAATCCTAATAACTTAATAACAGTAAAATGTTGTTAATAATTATGATTCTATGGAATGGTGTTTGTGCATACTCGCATGTCATCTTTACTTTCAGTTGTTATATTGTTCATGCATACTCGCTATGCTAGGATGTGATTGTTAGGCATGTGATATATTTTCGTTGGTGTGTGGAATGGGAAGGGCCTGGGGTCTAGGATCATTCCTCACACTAGCACCTTTTCGTATCATTTCTGTTTTTGCATGCTTGGTGCGGGTGGGGTATCAGGGGGAGGAAGTGGCACTGTGGTCTCCGGCCTAGCCACTAGACTCGAGTCTGTGAGGACATGGGAAAAAATCAATCTTCTTGAAATTTTCAATTTGGATTTATCCTCAATTTTAAAATTGAGTTTTCATATAGTTAAAGTTGTCTACCTTCATTACACTCAAACTGGGATCTGGAAAGTTCTCACCTTCAGATCCCATCCGCTCATGCCAGTGGAGGGTAAGAAGACTGGAGTCGCCACCTAAATAAGGTCTAGGACCTATAAATGATATCCCTCAATGGAGGAACACTAATGACTTACGCAAATGGAACGGCTATCTTGTTTCACGAAAGGCGGGTAAGTGCCAAATTACGAGTTGGGAAGGTGTTAGGCACCCAACTCGCCCGGTTAATTCGGTCTCCCTAAATCCTATCCTTTCCTATAATTTATGAATACTTGGGGCTATCTAAATACATTACAAGGTAAAAAGGAGAATCCTAAGTTAATTTATAATTTGCTAACTAGGCATGGCATAAGCTGAAATTAACAAATTTAGACAAGAAAAGTAATTACAAAATGAATCAAAGAATTTAAAGAATATTTTAATCATACAACAAAGAAAAGAAAAAAATGATATATAACATATGACCAAGGTCTGGGAAAATCCCAGGCCGCCTACGTATCCCTGTGCGATGGGAATCAGGCCAAACGAAGTTCGGGCGGGTGTGTACGTACCGAGTGTGCAAGAGAAGAGGGACGCTTCCAAAATATTGGAACGCATCCCAAACGATGGACGCTCCCATAATCATGGAACACATCCAATGATGAAAGATGTCCCCACAATAGTGGGACCCATCTCAGTGTTGAGGTACTCCCTATCACAAGGAAGTCCCCTCGGCGAGGTAATCCCATAATACATGGAACTTACCTCAATTTGAGTGTGTGTGTGAAAATGATGCTCCCAAAATATTGGAACACATTCGAAGGATGAGATGTTCCCACAACAGTGGAACCCATCTCAAGGTGTAGAGGTATTCCCTTGGACAGGGAAATCCCTTCGCTGAGGTAATCCCATAACACATGGAACATACCTCAATTTGACCGAGCGTGGAGCGACCAAACTCCCCCGCAGCCTACGTATCCCTCGAGACCTCTGTCTCTCCAGAATCAGGTCAAGCGTAGTTCCCATGAGTTAATGGGCTGCTGGACCCCACATGGTATCACTCAAGAGGTGCTCGGACCTCAGCTCCCCCGCATATTCTGAAAACGACTGGTCTGTAGACCAACTCCCAAATATGGGAAACGAAATGCCCTCAAGCCACAAATGAATCTGGATAATGGCTAGATTGGATATCAAACATGATTCCAACCGTCGCAAGATACATAAACAACATGAACCCATAAATAATCACCCTCATGTGGATAGCAACACGATAAGCAATGAAAATATGCTTAAATCCAAAGTAAGCCAAGTATAGGTTGAAACAGGTTTAACATGATTAAACCAGTCCAAACAAAAATCCCAACAGACTTAAATACCATTTAACCACTCCCACTACAGGGTTGAATCAACCTGACACTAAAGAACAATTTTCCCAATATTAAAATCGAGCTAACCAAAGAATTTTGACCAAGCCAAACATAGGACCAAACCAAGCATTTAATGTTGATCCAACTTGAGTGTGTAGGTCGGATAAAATAACATGGGTTCTTTCAAGTACTAAACCGAACCAAAAATGGCAAGTCTTGAAATGGGTTTCAATAGGTTAAAAGCAGGTTACAACATGAATTTGGTTACAAAGCAAATCAGATCGAGAACCCTTGGTTACTTCAAGAAATGGACAAATTGCAATAATGAAAACCAATTACAACTAGACAAATGGTTACAAAACAAATTGCAATAAGAAAAAGAAATAAAACCAACAAAAGGAAAGCACCTCCTACAGTAAAGGAAAATATTATAAAAATGTAAAGTAATTAAAGAAAACTCAATGGAAACTTATGAAAGTGTTAAGCAGGCAACACTTGTAGCAAGAGAAAGAATCAGATTTGATATTAAAAAAAACAAGATAGAAACAAACACAAAACCAGACTTTGCCACAGGGATGCAACCACTAAGCAGACCAGATTATTAAAATTTGGGAAATGACTCAAAACAAGACTGGACATGACATTGAAAGAAATATAGCTAAACAAATCACAAACCATGTTTTTATACAAAAAACTAAAGGGTCAAACAGCAATAAACCCCACTCAAACTAAATAACAAACAACAACAATAGTAAAAAAAAAAAAAAAAAAAAAAAGGAACAAGCTAAACTCCATCCTAATCGAACCTGATTCTGCAAGTGGCATAAAACCAAAGCTTCCTCTCAATTTGAATTACATGATCAACTTGATACAAATAGTAACATCTTCAAATGCATCAAAATGCGTCAAAATGCATCAATAAGGTCATCTCAAAGAACATCTTCAAATGCATCAAAATGCAAGTTGGTGTCACCATTCAATCCATCATAAAAGCTCGAGTTTCAAAATAAACAATTAAAGAAATCAGAGTTACAACACATACGGTTCACCATACTCATTAAATGATCACTTATAACATAGAGATAAAGATAACCAGGTCTAAACAATAAGGTAGCACCAATAAACAGAGAAAGTGATGAAGCTTACCTCGATCAAGGTCTTCGACATTATTCCCAACAGTCGGAAGTGTGTTGACAACTTCTCCAAGAGCAATTTATAGAGGGTCATCTTCATTCCCCTCTCTTTACCTTTCTCTGATTTCTCTTCTCTAAATCCCTCTCTGTAGCTATTCCTTCTTCTTCTTCTTCTTCTATTCAATCTCTTCTACTTCTCCAACTGCAGCCCCTTTTCCAACTACGGTTTCTTCTCTATTTCCCTCTCTATTTTGCTTTCACGGATCCCCCTTCTGTTGTCAACACTCTCTCACGCTCCCTCTGTTTTCCCATCAAACGGAAATCTCAGAAATCCCTCTGGTCACCCATTCGGTTTCCCTCCTTACCGCCTTGCTCAGCTCTCTCTTTCGCTCTCTCTGCCTCTGATTTTTCTTTCTCCTTTTTTTTATTGATTTTTTTTCTTTTTGGTCTTTGATCCCTTCTTTTTAGGGATATGGGCCGTTTGTTTGTTGTTTGTTCTTTTTTTTTTCTTCTTTTCGATCCCTTCTTTAGGGATCCAGAATATTCCTTTTTTTTTTCTCTTCTTTTTTTTTCTTCTTTTTTTGTACCCAAACTACCCCCACCCCCTTTTTCATTTTATAAAAAAATATATATATACACACAAAATTTTTCATTATTAAAATTATTATTATTTTTTAATTTAATTTTTTTATATACCCCTCTAATTGCGTATGGTTCCCCAATGAGAGCGGGGATCCCCGCAGTGGCAAAATCTGGGTACTGACAGATACCCCTCTTCAGTCAAAATTACACTAATTGAGACTGAAGACAAGATGACCCCAGTTTTGCCACAACCATTATTGGAAAGCTAAGAAAAACAGAACATGGGTTCTCTTGAGTAGTGGTCATGGCGACCTTGGAACTCTCAAAACGAAATTGAAAAAACAAAGATGAGCTTTCACGCATTTTGCAAAACCGCTCGGGGAGATTATTCCGGAACAACGGAACCAAATCTCAAAAGTGAAACTGACACCTCGCACACGCAAGCCCCAAAGTCAGAACCGAAGGTGAGCTTTCACGCATTTTGCGGAACCGCTCGGGAGATTATTCTCGAACAAAGGAATCAAATCTCAAAAGTGAAACTGACATCTCACACACGCGAGCCCCAAAGTCAGAATCGAAGGTGAGCTTTCACGCATTTCGCGGAATCACTCGGGGAGATTATTCCCGAATGAAGGAATCAAATCTCAAAAGTGAAACTGACACCTCGCACATGCGAGCCCCAAAGTCAGAATCTAAGACGAGCTTTCACGCATTTCGCGGAACTGCTCGGGGAGATTATTTCCGAACAAAGGAATCAAATCTCAAAAGCAAAACTGACACCTCGCACACGTGAGCCCCAAATTCAGAATCGAAGGCGAGCTTTCACGCATTTTGTGAAACCGCTCGGGAGATTATTTTCGAACAAAGGAATCAAATCTCAAAAGCGAAAACTGACATCTCGCACACGCGAGCCCCAAAGTCAGAATCGAATGAGAGCTTTCACGTGTTTTACGGAATCGCTCGGGGAGATTATTCCCGAACGAAGGAATCAAATCTCAAAAGCAAAACTGACTCGCACACGCGAGTCCCAAAGTCAGAATCGAAGGCGAGCTTTCACGCATTTCACGGAACCGCTCGGGGAGATTATTCCCGAACAAAGGAATCCAATCTCAAAAGAGAAACTGACACCTCGCACACGCGAGCCCCAAAGTCAAAATCGAAGGCGAGAGGCTGGCGCCTCAATGAACAAGGACCGCATTAGCGTGAACTGACAAAATTCGTCGAACAAAAGCTGAGACATCTTATACTCAGTAGGATCACAACCATAAGAGATTCACCGACGATGCATGGGATGAATCAGAAGATAGGCAAGCTCAAGGCAACCAAACAAGAGTTAAATACCTAAGGTAGGTATCAAGCATCAATCATGAGATGAATAAAGCATTAAATGGTGATGAAATAACTAAGATGAACAATGAGGAGATTTTCATTCAAGGTCAGAAGTAAACATCACAATGGCAGCGTACTAAATGTAAACATCAGTGCATACAAATACAGAGCAATGTTAATTCAGGTAACAAAGGACCTGGGACATCCTTAAGGGACAAACACTTGAACGGGGGGGGAGGGTTCTAGTCAAAACCATGGTAGCCCGGTTCCCCTAGGCAGAGGCAATGTTTTGAACCAAATATGGAGTTAGCTCCCTGCAAGGCACTGGCTCATCAAGAGATTCATGTACAGGAGGTGGTAGGCCATGTTGTTGATGAAGTCGATTCGGAGAGTAGAACGTCGTATGTGTAAGACCCATAAATTGGACATGAGTGCCGCCCGGGGTGCTCATCACGACACGATTCTCTCTCCACCAACTACAACTCCATCAGATGTCTGTAGATCTGATCATGGTAAGGCGACTTGGCCAATCTGTCTCTTTGTGGAAGTTTGCACCATTGGCTCTCCCCCAGTATTGGTTATGTGTGAACTCAAGAACTTGTAGAGCTGGAATCAAATTCAATCTCTCTAGGAGCCAAGATTGCAGTAAATGCGACGACCCTATAAATCGATCAAACTCGAACTTGCTGTTACGCCTCACCATCACATCAAGGCCGTTCAAAGTTTCTGCCAAAACAGTTGGCATAATATCACCACCATCATTAGCATGGACAATGAGGTCCACTATGGCAGGGGACTCTGTGCGCTTCTGGCTTCTTAGCAAGTAACGAGCTATCATGCAGTAGATGAATACTCTTCCCCTCTGCACCTTTGCTTGGAAGTCCTCAGGGTCTTTGCATGCACACCTTTTGGTCATTTTCTGGATGTCCAAACCCCCATTCTTGAAGAAAATTTTGACTTCTTCCTTGCTCAACTCGAAGTGTTCTCGGATCTTCTGAGTGTACTCACCCCGAAGTGGAGGTTTGAAGATCCTCTCTCTGTAAGGGTACATCAGACATGCCCTGAATTCCTCCACTGTAGGGCACATCATTGCATCACCAAATTTGAAGACATGCATTGAGGGGTCCCAAAATTTGACGACTGCTTTCAATAGACCAGGACAGAGGCGCATATTCTAAAGGCCACATAGAGCTTCGAGATGATATGTCTTTAAAGGTGAAGTATCTCTCCCAGAGTTGAACCATTCCCACTTCCTAAGACTTTTGTTCATGTTGTCGCGCAGCTATCAAACAAAAGGGTCAGTCTTGTACATCACAAAAGTAGTAAACAAAGGGTTCAAGCCCACAATAAAGTGTTCATACAGTTGAGAGGTCTCCCACTTAAGAGTGCATAAACATGAATATTTGAATGCATTCTAATAAATCATGTATAGCTTTACTGCATATTATAGCTATGTCTGTGCACTATATCCTAATAGTCAGACAAAGTGCAAAGAAGATGAAGGCCTAGCTAGGCTGATAAGAAGCTATCCACACGGTTGACCGTGGGTGGATCTTTGGGCTGCTTATGTAGAGTGACTGATCCCCAAGAGAGGATGCCACCTTTTGGGCAAAGAAACATGGACCTTGGAATTTGGGACGTCATCGAACGGATGAACGACAGATGAATTCCAGTCGAGTTATAGGATTTTAAATGTATAGAATGACCTACTCACAAGAGACAGTTCCATACAGATTCGCTCTCAAAGGAAAGAAGCCAAAGATGTAAACTCTGGGAACCCGTTGAATTGGAGAACGGGAGAAGAGTATCGGCCATAGAAGGATTTCTTTCTTTGATAATGATGAAAATGCACGACCTTTTGGCTGATAATAAGCCCGATCAGATCGAAGAGGTCCAAGGTTTCACAAACTATGGAAGTCCAACCCCTCTTTTTTTTTTTTTCTTTTTTTTTTTTTTCAGGGGGTAGAACTAAACATAGTACTTCTTTACCTGATCCAGATTTGTCAGATACTGTAATTCTTCGCCATCAAGGTCGGTCAACCGTATAGCCTTGCCTGGGAGGATTTCTTTGACAATAAAAGGTCTACTCCAGTTTGGACGAAACTTACCCCTAGGGTCATGTATGGGAGCCCTTTGCTCTTTTAGCACCAAGTCTCCAACTACCAAGTGACGAGGATGTACTTTCTTATTGAAGGTGGCAGCAATCCTCTGCTGATACTTCTTTGAATTGTTTGCAGCCCTCATCCTTTTTTCATCAATAAAATTTAATTCCTCATATCTCGCTCGCCTCCATTCGGCCTCGGAGATCTTAGATTCCATAAGGGTCCTCAAGGAAGGGACCTCTAATTCTATGGGAAGAACTGCCTCCATACCATAGACCAAGGAGTAGGGAGTTGCTCCTGTAGATGTCCTAACCGAAGTGCGATAGGCCCATAAAGCATAGGGAAGCTTATCCGCCCAGTTCGTGTTAGTTTGTGCCATCTTCTGCAGGATAACCTTGATGTTCTTGTTAGCTGCCTCGACTACCCCATTTGTCTATGGGCGATAAGGGGAAGACCTATGTTGATTGATATGGAACTTCTCACACAAGTCTTGCACCTTACCCCTGAAATGTGTACCTTGATCAGATATCAAATCCTGAAGCATGCCGTGGCGGCAAATGTTGTACTCTTGTAAGAACTTGGCCACTTTGTTGGCAGCGAGCTTGGCATAGGACTGTGCCTCCACCCACTTGGTAAAATAATCTATGGCAACCAGGATAAACTCATGTCCATTGGATGCCTTGGGGTTTATCTTCCCAATCACGTTTATACCCCAGGTCGAATACGGCCAAGGAGAGCTCAAAATGTGCAACTCTGTTGGGGGCACATGGATAAGATGGGCAAATATCTGACACTTGTGACATCTTTTCACAAAGTCGACACAGTCTGCTTCCATTGTGTTCCAATAATACCCCAAGCGTAGGATCTTTTGAGCAAGCATCCTGGCATTCATGTGGGGTCCACATATCCCTTCATGGATTTGTTTATTAACATTCCGGGCCTGTTCCTCATCGACACAAACCAACTGGACTCCATCATAAGACCTCTTATATAGAATATCTTCACATAATATGAACTGGGCAGCACGTCTCCTCAGGGCTTTCTTCTCTCCTGATGTCGCATCTATAGGGTATTTAGATTCCCTGATGAAATCCACTATAGGGGCAAACCAAGGTCGACCATCTGCTGTCAGCGCATTGACCTCTTCATCCATGTAAGCTGGCTGTATCATTCTTTCAATTATCAAAGGTTGCATCTTCTCATTTGGGTTATCCCCAATCATTGACGCTAGCATTGCCAACGCATCAGCGTATCGATTTGTATCTCATGGGAAATAGCCAAAATCTATTTCTTTGAATTTACTGGCCAAGACCTGAGCCCAATGTTTATAAGGTACGAGCTTTTCATCTCTTGTCTTCCAGTCTTCCCTGACTTGATAGATGACGACTGAAGAGTCTCCATACACTTTCAATTTTTGTACACCAAAGGACAAAGCCGCTCGGAGTCCTCTCACATAGGCTTCGTACTCTGCAATATTGTTTGTGCATTCGAACTCCAAACGAAAAGATAAAGGTATGAAGACACCGTCAGGATCGACTAACAATACCCCAGCTCCATATCCTCGATGATTTGTGGCGCCGTCAAAGAACATCACCCAAGTGTCATCCCCCAGTTCTTCCTGTAATAGTGGAGACTTCTTCACCAGGAAATACGTCCTCCAATTGCTTAAGATTTTCTTCGATTGGGAGTGATGAAAAATGCTCAGCGATCACACTCCCCTTGATAGACTTTTGGTTCATGTAGGTAATATCAAACTCCGAAAGCAGCAACAACCACCGTGCCATTCTTCCTGTCAAGGCTGGTTTCTCGAAAAGGTACTTGATCGGGTCCATACGGGAGATGAGGACAATAGGATATGAGAGCATGTAATATCTCAATCTCCTCGTTACCCAGACCAAAGCCGTGCATGTTTTCTCCAAAGGGGTATAGTTAACCTCATAGCCCATGAACTTCTTGCTCAAATAATACACAGCCCTCTCAGTACGTCCATCTTCATCATGCTGGGAAATCATGGATCCCATTGAATCTTCTAAGACAGACAAATACTACAGAAGTGGTCTCCCAGGGGTTGGTGGAACCGAAATTGGTGGATTAGTCAGATATTCATTGATCCTATCGAAAGCCAACTGGCATTGGGGATTCCAAGTTTTTGGCTGGTCCTTCCTTAATAGCTTGAAAATAGGTTCATAGATGGCTGTCAGATGCGCTATGAATCTGTTTATGTACTGCACTCTTCCTAGGAATCCTCTGATCTCCTTTTCTGTTCGTGGAGGAGGCATTTCAGATATAGCTTTAATCTTGGCTGGGTCAATCTCTATACCCCTCTCACTCACCAAGAAGCCCAACATTTTTCCAGCAGTTACTCCAAAAGCAAACTTCTGTGGATTCAGTCTCAACTTGTATCGCTTTATCCGTTCAAAGAATGTCCTCAATGCCGTGAAGTGATCCTCCTTGGTAATCGACTTCACAATCATATCATCTACATATACTTCAACTTCCTTATGGATTAAGTCATGGAGGACAGTAGTAGCCATTCTTTGGTAAGTGGCCCCAGTATTCTTAAGCCCAAATGGCATTACTGCATAACAATAAGTACCCCAATCTGTAGTGAATGAAGTCTTCTCTTTGTCCTCTCAAGTGTAAGAACCATTTGTGAGCGCCACCAGATAGAGAGAACTGGAATGCATGGAAAACTGCTCATCTGTGAACCCTCTCCTAATCCTCAAGATACCAGTAAATGATCTAAGATGGGTGGTGGGGCAACCTGATCCGTCAAATTTATCTACAGGCCATTTGAATTTATCTGGCAGCTTGGCCTCTGGGAAGTAATTCACTCCCTTAGCGTCTATAATCTGATCTTCCATTCCTTTCATTCCTCTGAGCAGGTGTTCTACATTGTGCAACCGACTCATGACGGCTGAACTGGCCAATAGTTTATCCACCTCCGATAGCTTACTGGGGGAAGGCTCTTGAATCACTATCCGGGGCGAAGGAGATACATTTATGGGGGTGGTGGGACCATTGCCCCCCTCAGGTGAGGCTGCTGCATTGGAGGCTGTTTGCGGCCCAAGATTCATATTTTGCTTGACCAATCCTACCATGGCATGAACTGTTCGCTCCAAACTGGTAAGTCTGGTGGTCAAAATGGCGATTGGATCCTCAAGGGGCTCATGACGATCTTCTATCTCATGGTCTTCCATTTCCTCTGCCAGACTAACTAAGTCTCTAGGATATCCCTGAGTTGATTGAAAACTAGGGACTCTATGTAGTCTCCTAGAGGTGGGATCCCTTACCCAACTGGATGTTATGTTTCAACTCTCCTGAAGATGACATGAAATGTGGAACAGGGGAACAAAGGTCAGGACTCTAACAGATAAGGAGAACCAAGAATAATGATGAACATGCATGCATCAAAGCTGACTCAACTAGACAAAGTTAGATCCTGTGCAAGAACTCCATTAAGTTAATCCTCGCCAATTCTGGCGATTCAGATTGATTCTTTGGTTGGTTTTTAGCAAGAGGGTATCTGTGAAACAAACTATACCTCCGGCTGAAATTCCAACCAAATAAACACATCGGGATCACTGGATTTGGGAGGGATTCACCGTCTGAGAGGACGCGCACAGGATATCAAAAAATTTCGATTCAATCTTGAACAAATGAGTGATGGCTTTATCAGTGACCACCCGCATTAAGCTAGGTGAAACTGGGTAAAGACAACACTTAGGTGTTCAGGGATGAATCAAGCATACAAGTGTCAATAATGTGATAATGGGACACGACAAGGCTACCTTGACAAGGATAAGAATGCCTATCACCGTATACACGATGAGTCAAAGACACCAACATCCCTTTATATACCCGCATAGCCGCAGGTACAGACCAAGGTTGTGGCTTCGCCTGGCAGGTCATCCAATATACACTGGAGCCTGTTTCAGCTAACCACGAGGTTTGTAATAATAGTAACCAATATCTCAAGAACCATGATATCACTATATCATAAAATAATCAGCAATGTATACAATGCACCTAAACAATCAAGGCTACAAGCAATGGTTTTCGCTACTTCTACACCTAACTACAACCTAAAGCCCCAAGATATAAGTTTATGCATAAGGAGAAAGGGATAGGGATTTACAATCTGGAGTCTGGCATGAATCCCCAACGGAGTCGCCACTGTGAGGACATGGGAAAAAAATCAATCTTCTTGAAATTTTTAATTTGGATTTATCCTCATTTTTAAAATTGAGTTTTCATATAGTTAAAGTTGTCTACCCTCATTACACTCAAACTGGGATCTGGAAGTTCTCACCTTCAGATCCCATCCACTCATGCCAGTGGAGGGTAAGAAGACTGGAGTCGCCACCTAGATAAGGTCTAGGACCTATAAATGATGTCCCTCAATGGAGGAACACTAATGACTCACGCAAATGGAACGGCTATCTTGTCTCACCAAAGGCGGGTAAGTGCCAAATTACGAGTTGGGAAGGTGTTAGGCACCCAACTCGCCCGGTTAAACCAGTCTCCCTAACTCCTATCCTTTCCTACAGTTTATGAATACTTGGGACTATCTAAATACATTACAAGGTAAAAAGGAGAATCCTAAGTTAATTTATAATTTGCTAACTAGGCATGGAATAAGCTGAAATTAAAAAATTTAGACAAGAAAAGTAATTACAAAATGAATCAAAGAATTTAAAGAATAGTTTAATCATACATCAAAAGAAAAGAAAAAAAATGATATATAACATATGATCGAGGTCTGGGAAAATCCCAGGTAGCCTACGTATCCCTGTGCGGCGGGAATCAGGCCAAACGTAGTTCGGGCGAGTGTGTACGTACCGAGTGTGTACAAGAGAAGAGGGACGCTTCCAAAATGTTGGAACGCATCCCAAGCGATGGACGCTCCCATAATCATGGAACACATCCAATGATGAGAGATGTCCCCACAACAGTGGGACCCATCTCAGTGTTGAGTTACTCCCTATCACAAGGAAGTCCCCTCGGTGAGGTAATCCCATAATACATGGAACTTACCTCAATTTGAGTGTGTATGTGTGTGTGAAAATGATGCTCCCAAAATATTGGAACACATCCGAAGGATGAGATGTTTCCACAACAGTGGAACCCATCTCAAGGTGTAGAGGTATTCCCTTCGACAGGAAAATCCCTTCACTGAGGTAATCCCATAATACATGGAACTTACCTCAATTTGACCGAGCGTGGAGCGACCAAACTCCCCCGCAGCCTACGTATCCCTCAAGACCTCTGTCTCTCAAGAATCAGATCAAGCGTAGTTCCCATGAGTTAATGGGTTGCTGGACCCCACATGGTATCACTCAAGAGATGCTCTGACCTCAGCTCCCCTGCATACGGCAAGAGTAAACTAACATTCTGAAAACGACTGGTCTGTAGACCAACTCCCAAATATGGGAAACGAAATGCCCTCAAGCCACAAATGAATCTGGATAATGGCTAGATTGGATATCAAACATGATTACAACCGTCGCAAGATACATAAACAACATGAACTCATAAATAATCACCCTCATGTGGATAGCAACACGATAAGCAATGAAAATATGCTTAAATCCACACTAAGCCAAGTATAGGTTGAAACAGGTTTAACATGATTAAACCAGTCCAAACAAAAATCCCAACAGACTTAAATACCATTTAACCACTCCCACTACGGGGTTGAATCAACCTGACACTAAAGAACAATTTTCCCAATATTAAAATCGAGCTAACCAAAGAATTTTGACCAAGCCAAACATAGGACCAAACCAAGCATTTAATGTTGATCCAACTTGAATGTATAGGTCGGATAAAATAACATGGGTTCTTTCAAGTACTAAACCGAACCAGAAATGGCAAGTCTTAAAATGGGTTTCAATAGGTTAAAAGAAGGTTACAACATGAATTTGGTTACAAAGAAAATCAGATTGAGAACCCTTGGTTACTTCAAGAAATGGACAAATTACAATAATGAAAACCAATTACAACTAGACAAATGGTTATAAAACAAATTGCAATAAGAAAAAGAAATAAAACCAACAAAAGGAAAGCACCTCCTACAGTAAAGGAAAATATTATAAAAATGTAAAGTAATTAAAGAAAACTCAATGGAAACTTATGAAAGTGTTAAGCAGGCAACACTTATAGCAAGAGAAAGAATCAGATTTGATATTAAAAAAAACAAGATAGAAACAAGCACAAAACCAGACTTTGCCACAGGGATGCAACAACTAAGCAGACCAGATTATTAAAATTTGGGAAATGACTCAAAACAAGACTGGACATGACATTGAAAGAAATATAGCTAAACAAATCACAGACCATGTTTTTATACAAAAGACTAAAGGGTCAAACAGCAATAAACCCCACTCAAACTAAATAACAAACAACAACAATAGTAAAAAAAAAAGGAACAAGCTAAACTCCATCTTAATCGAACCTGATTCTGCAAGTGGCATAAAACCAAAGCTTCCTCTCAATTTGAATTACATGATCAACTTGATACAAATAGTAACATCTTCAAATGCATCAAAATGCATCAATAAGGTCATCTCAAAGCACATCTTCAAATGCATCAAAATGCAAGTTGGTGTCACCATTCAATCCATCATAAAAGCTCGAGTTTCAAAATAAACAATTAAAGAAATCAGAGTTACAACACATACGGTTCTCCATACTCTTTAAATGATCACTTATAACACAGAGATAAAGATAACCAGGTCTAAACAATAAGGTAGCATCAATAAACAGAGAAAGTGATGAAGCTTACCTCGATCAAGGTCTTCGAATTATTCCCAACAGTCGGAAGTGTATTGACAACTTCTCCAAGAGCAATTTATAGAAGGTCGTCTTCATTCCCCTCTCTTTACCTTTCTCTGATTTCTCTTCTCCAAATCCCTCTCTGTAGCTATTCCTTCTTCTTCTTTTTCTTCTATTCAATCTCTTCTACTTCTCCAATTACAGCCCCTTTTCCAGCTGCGGTTTCTTCTCTATTTCCCTCTCTATTTTGCTTTCATGGATCCCCCTTCTACTATCAACACTCTCTCACGCTCCCTCTGTTTTTCCATCAAACGGAAATCTCAGAAATCCCCCTGGTCACCCATTCGGTTTCCCTCCTTGCCGCCCTGCTCAGCTCTCTCTTTCGCTCTCTCTGCCTCTGATTTTTCTTCCTCCTTTTTTTATTGATTTTTTTTCTTTTTGGTCCTTGATCCCTTCTTTTTAGGGATCTGGGCCATTTGTTTGTTGTTTGTTCTTTTTTTTTCTTTTCGATCCCTTCTTTAGGGATCCAGAATATTCCTTTTTTTCTCTTCTTTTTTTTTTCTTCTTTTTTTTATTTGTACCCAAACTACCCCCACCCCTTTTTTCATTTTACACGAAATATATATATACACACAAAATTTTTCATTATTAAAATTATTATTATTTTTTAATTTAATTTTTTTTATATACCCCTCTCATTGCGTATGGTACCCCAATGAGAGCGAGGATCCCCGCAGTGGTAAAATTTGGGTACTGACAGAGTCCTATCTCTATGCCGTAGGAAACTGTGCTAGGATAGGACCTACTGTGATGACATATAGGATTGGTTAGTTGCAACCTAGTTTGCAAGCCCTCGCCAATAAGGGCTTACATGTTGGTATGGGTAGGGCATCAGGGAAAGTGTTGGCTGTGTTTGATCCGGACAATTTAGCTCTCTCTCTATTCCATGGTCGGTGCATGTGGGACAATAGTGGTGTTTGATCCATTGGGCGGATTCACACACTTGTATAGAGGTGCAGTGGCCGCCAATCCTTTCTATAGCACATTGCAAACTTAAAACTAGACCATAATATGAATGTTACTCATGCATGATGTGTATTGCATTGTCTGATTGCCTTACTAAGCTAAGTTGTAAGCTCACCCTTGTATATATACATGTTTTTAGATGTTGATGTAGGCTATACTGTGGAGGACTACGTGGATGCTCCAGTATATGGAAAAGTTGCTGCCCTAGAAGTGCAAGCAGGGGAGGATGAGCATGACGCTTCATGCGAGTGCCCTTACTGCGTGTACCTCTAGGATGGTTTTCATTTATTTTATTTATTTCAGTTGAATTTTATAAACAATGCAAGGATATTTATTTATGTTTTGATATTTGAATAATTGGATAACTTATTTAATTTATCAATAGAGTACTCAATTCATTTAATTTAAGACTTCCACTGTATTTATTTATATTCTGATTATGGTTATGTGCAATGGTTTGTGTTAGTGGACACGGTCTTATGGAGATCCTGGTATAAACCGTTGGTTTAGTGGAGGTTCACTCACACTTCTGGTTTAGCCAAAATTGGGGTGTGACAACATATCCTTAACTATGTCCACATATTTGCTTGAAACACATATCTTCTCTAGTACTTTCCAAATTAACTCCCTAGGGACTCTGTCATAAGCCTTTTCTCTATCGATGAAAATCATATGGAGGTCCTTCTTGCCTTCTCTACATTTTTCCATGAGTCTTCTAAGCAAGTAAATAACCTCTGTTGTGGATCTACCTGGCATAAAACCAAACTGGTTCTCCGTAATGGTAGTCTCTTTTCTCAAGCGAGTTTCAATAACTCTCTCCCATAGTTTCATAGTATGACTCATTAGTTTTATACCTATATAGTTATTGCAACTTTGAATATCGCCTTTGTTTTTGTAGATCGAAACCACAATACTACTTCTCCATTCATTTGGCATTTTTTCTGAGGTCATAATTTTATTGAACAACATAGTTAGCCAAGATACTCCATACATTCCTAGGCTCTTCCAAACTTCTATTGAGACCTCATCTGGGCCAGGTATTTTGCCTACATTCATCCTCTTTAAAGCCTCTTTTACTTCTGTCACCCTAATTTTACGTATACCTATGACCTATGGTGTCATGGTGAGTAATTGAGCAATCTAGAGCACTATTTTCTTAGATGTCTTTATTTAGTAGGCTGTATAAATAATTGTTCCATCTCTCTTTAATGTCCTCACCCCTTACTAGAACTCTACCATCTGTACTTTTAATTCATCTAACATGGTCTAAATCTCTACTCTGCCTTTCCCTCATCTTAGCTATTTTATAGATAGTTTTTTCTCCTTCTTTAGTGCTCAGATTGATATAAAGAACTTCATATTTCTTCGCCCTTACTTGTCACACAATCTTCTTGGCTTCATTTCTAGCAAATCTATATATTTTTAGATCCTTGATTTCCTTAGTCTTTTGCCATGCCTTAAAAATATCTTTCTTAGCTTTAATGGCTGCTTGAACCTCATCATTCCACCACCAAGCCTCTCTAGGACAATGACATTTTCCTTTTGATACACCTAGAACCTCTTTAGTAACTTTTTTAATACAAGCAGTCATCTCGTTTCACATTGTATCAATGTCTCCTTCAAAGCTCCACATTCCTTGTTTAATCACATTATCAGTAAAAGCTTTCAAGGTACCTTTTAAGCACCACCACCTTATCCTAGGGCACAAAACCCGACCTTTCCTACTACTCGGCATAATGAGACATATATCCAAGACCAATAATCTATGTTGAGTGGTTAGACTCTCCCCAGGTATAACTTTACAATCCTTACATAACAATCTATCGGACCTTCTAGTTTGAAAGAAATCTATTTGGCTTTTATAGTGCCCACTTTTGAAGGTGACTAGATACTCATCTCTCTTTTCAAAGTATGTGTTTACGATGGATAAATCATAAGTTGTAGCAAAATCTAGAATTGAGGTCCCCTCCTCATTCCTTACTCTAAAACCATATCCCACATGCACATCATCATAACCTCTACGATCTCCTCCTACATGTCTATTCAAATCATCCCCTATTATAATCTTTTCACCTTATCGTAAACCTTGTATTAATCCATTCATGTGTTCCCAAAATTGTAGCTTACTATTTGCATCCAATCCTACTTGGGGTGCATAAGCGCTAATTATATTGACTATCTCTTTCCCCATCACTAGCTTGATGACTATAATCCTATCACCAAATCTTTTCACATCTACCACATCATTCTTTAAATCTTTATCTACTATTATACCCACTCCGTTGCTATTATTTTTATCCCCTGTATACCAAAGTTTAAAGTCATCCAACTCTTTAGCATTTTTACCCTTCTATCTAGTCTCTTGTATGCAAGCTATGTTAATCTTTTTTCTTCTCATAACATCTATCAATTCTAGACTCTTACCAGTTAAAGATCCTATATTCCAAAATGCTATTCTAATCCTACGTTGATGGACTAGTTTCTTTGTCTGCACTCGTCCGCAGTGTGAGAACCCTTGCCAATTTTTCTAACTTCCAAAAAAAAAAGGAAAAGAAATAAAAGCATTGCTTGTTACAGGTACATGATGCCATTAACGAGGTGATAATGTCACATTGCAATCCCAGTCCTGCATGGTCGGGAGAAGCTGTTACTTTTGGTGTTTAAGAGGAGATAGTTAAGATCAAACGGCACACTAATCGTTAAAGATGATTTTTTTTCTCTTTTTAATATACCAATTAACTTTGATTAGAAATTGGAATGACATGGAAATTTTGGATAACCGATCGATGAGGTTTGAAAACAAAAATAGGTTAACCACAAATTAGCCACTCATTATTATTTCTATTATTACCTCCCAACTTTCAACGGAAGGAATTTGTTGTAAAATGACCGAAGACCTGTCAATCAGCCTAATTTTAAGTACGTCCATGAATCATTTCATGTAGAATCACGTACAAATGTCAATATTTATTATCCTATAAAAGCAAGGGGGCATAGTGCATCCAGGCGGTTAGTGTCCAGCTGCTGGCAACAAGATGACGAGGAAAGCAGTGATCATCGTTGTTGCTCTCATCCTCGTCGTCGGTGTCGTCATCGGTGACTCCTCCGGTGACAAGAGTTTGTCACCTGTTGAGGCCTTTTGTGCACCAACTTTGTACAAAGATAAATGCGTAAGTACCATTTCCCCAGTTGCAGCCAATGCAAGTGCCGGCCCCAAAGACTTCCTTAGGGCTGCTCTTGTTGCCACCATGGAAGAGGAGAAGATATGGATTGAAAAGGCCGTTGCAATGAAGAATGACAGCTTTGTTCCAGCCGATAATAAAGCCCTCGATGACTGTAAGCAATTCTTAGAAATGGGTGTCAGAGATCTACAAAGTGCATTAGCAATGGTCGATGATAATGAATTGCAGGGGGTATATGATGAAGTAGATGAGTTTAGGAATTGGTTGTCGGGCAATCTCGCGTTCCAGGATATGTGTCAAGAACAAATTGATAACCCAGATTTGAAGACTAGGCTGCAAGATGGACTCCGAAATGCTACTCAGCTCACAACCAATGCTCTTGTCCTTTTTGCCGAGCTCTCCACCATCCTTCGCTCCCTTAATATCCCTTTAGAAGTGAATCCCAAGCTTACTCGATGACTTCTTCAAGTGGATGTGTAAGAAATAATACAGAAAAATATATATATAATTTGGGATTTAATCTTCTCTAGGTTTATGTAAGTCTTTAAATCACTGTCATATTATTATGCAATAATAACACATAATAAAATAATAAAATCAGTTTGTTGTACTTATAGTTTGGAAACAGTATTAAGAAATCAGATGGGCTCAGTTGTGTAAGAAAAAACACTCTCCTTAAGATTGTATTCACCCCTTATGATGCAGTGGGTTTATGTAAATCAACCTCCAAGATTAAACAATCCCTTAAGGCCCTTCTCGATATTTGCACATAAAATCTAGGACCTCATAAAAAAAATCGACGGTTGAGATCAACAGTCAAGAGTACAGAGTGGGTTTGGTAATGTGAAACGGAATAAGAGTTGGAAGAACATAGAGGGAGAAAGATATGAATTTGTATTTAAATCTTAAATGAATTGGGATGATGCAACATCCTCTATTTATAGAACACAAGTCTCTTTCCAAGGGTCATTATCAAGTGGTATGGATGTACCTCTTCATATCAAAATGTATTAATCACCACCCTTCCAAAAGGGTACATATGAATAAGTTGATATCCATACTCATATCCATATCCATATCTAATTCAAAACAAAATCCAAATTGAATTTCCTTTGAAACAAAAATAAAACTTTGAATTTAATTTAAAACTTTTTTTTTTTGCACTTTAAATACAACAATTCCCTACAAGTTTCAAAAATATTGATAAAATCAAAATCACATTGTTAACCTCATGAGAACATATAAGCAACTTCGTTGCAAATGTCTTTCGACTTGAATCTACACTAGGTTTGAATGGCCACGCTATAGAGTACAGGTGAAGCAACGCTACTTGAACCTTTCCTCATTGGTGTAGCTGGCTGACCTACAGCCATACCTTACCGTTCAACCATCGGAAAATCCTTTGGTAAAAGTGGATTTTTTTAACCGGCCTTGTCACTATTCTGGTTTATGAATGTTTGGAGAGTTCGCCCTTAACAACTCTCATTGGAAGCGGCCCCACTTTCTACATTCACTAAGGTCAACCCATTGTGTGCACCACAGTTAACAATCCTCCACATTTCCCTGGGATAAATGGCTTGACTTAGAACCTTTGAGATTCATCCTCTCTTCTTTGTGGTGAGTACTACCTTACTATCTAACCAGAATGAGCAATATTATGATACTACTAAATAGGTCATCTATGTAAGACCCGCGCTCCATGAACCCGATCTAAACCTTCAATTCATGTCGTAACAGGTCTTCCAATCATCACCGGGTCAGACGGGACGAGCGGATGACAAACAGGTATGAAATCGGACTATTTAAGTATGAATTAATTCATACCGATCGATGGTACCGGTCTTGGTACCGGTCAACCGATATAGCTTGTGCGGCAGACCACTAAGATCCGGAAACAGATCTCTGCGGGTCCCACTTTCCAAATTCTGAATCCTAGGACTTTTATAATCCAAAGAGGCTTCCTAAACCTAAACCTAGCCTATATAAACTCCTCTAAAACCTCCCAGAATCCCTTCCATTGATCCTTACAACACCTAGAGAGGAGAAGGAGATTAAAGAAGGAGAAGAAGCTAGGAAGGAGAAGGAAGAGCTACCATTGCCGTTCGACAAATAACACAATACCGCGAGTCAACAGTAAGTGCTCAAACCTTCCTCTACCATATGTAATTATGAATGGTTAGTGTAGTTGGATCAATACCATGCAAAGCGAGGTATTGATCTAAACCCTACTTTGCCGACAAACCCTAATCTAGTCGATAAACCCTATGTTCGAGTTCTAGGTTGAGATCATCGAAACTAGGACTTGAATGGAGTTGAAAACAACTCTAACTCAGTATTCAGACCTAGAATGTGTAGGAGAAACCCTAGGATTAATAGGAGATGATCGACGACAGTCGAGAACCGGACGTATGGTCTTCTCTCTTCCCATTCTCTTCTCTCCCTCTCTTTATACATACGTTATATATATAATATAACATATATAAAACATATATTATATAATATATAAATATATATAATATATAAAATATATATAACAAATACATAAAGTGCATAGACATGGCCGACCCGACTTGATCTGGGCCGGTCTGGGTTGGGTCAGGCTGGATTGGTTGAGTTCGACGGGATTAGACTAAATTGGGCTTGAGCTGGGTTGGGCTGAGTAAGTATGGACTGGATTGATTTCTCCCTCTATTATTGATCCTCTCAACTTGCAATTTCGCATGAAAAATTTCGATGGCCTCTGTCTCCGATTTTCCACGTCCACTTTGAAGAGGACGGACAAAGGAGCACACTGGTGCTCGAATTATCTGATTCGGACATCAGATGATCAAAACATGAAGAATTGAAGCTTTGACGATAATTCGGCTAACAACTTTGCATGGGACCCGCAGGAGACTTTTGCCCAAAATTCTTTACGTCCGCTTTGAAGAGGACGGACAATGGAGCACAGTGGCACTTGAATCATCTGATTCGGACTTCGGATGATCAAGATATGAGAAATTGGAGTTTCGACGATAATCCTACCGGCAACTTTGCATGGGATCCGCTGGCGGCTTCTGCCCAAAATTCTTTATGTCCATTTTGAAGAGGACAAACAATGGAGCACAGTAGCACTTGAATCGTCTGATTCGGACTTCGGATGATCAAGATATGAAGAATTGGAGTTTCGACGATAATCCTACCGGCAACTTTGCATGGGACCCGCTGGTGACTTCTGCCTAAAATTCTTTACGTCCATTTTAAAGAGGAGAGACAATGGAGCACAGTGGCGCTTGAATAATCGGATTTGGATGTCAGACGATCAAGATATGGTCGAATGAAGTCCGATTGATTTTAATCATGATAATTTGCCCAATAAATCCTTAATTTATGATAATTTACAGAAAAGCCCTTAGATTTAATAAGTCAATTTCACTCTGACTAAAATCGTGACATCTTCTTCGTTTGATATCGGAATTGAGTGATTCTGGTATCATTTGGAAGGTATTTTCATGACATTGTTGTAGGATCCGCCAACATCAGCTTTGAAATCACCATTTAGCATCCAAACCTTGAATTGATCCGCAATCCTTCTGAATATGCCCACCAAGACTCTTGTACATTGGGGACACTCTGGATCAGCCCAGAACACCAAAGAGAGCATAGAGGAATTGATCGACTATTGGTTTGAGAGAGTTTCACTCACCTCCCCTGTACTTTCCAAATTTTCGTCCCCCTCCGCTCTCTTTTTGCCTATACACCAATAAAGTTCTGTTTGGCTGGGGATGGTAAAAATGGGGTGCTTACATCTTTCTCTCTCTTGATTTTTCTCTCTCTTCTAAGAATGTGACACCATCATAAACATATTTCCTGTATCACTGCCATGTCGTCTGTATCACTACCAGCTAGCCTGTGGGGCCCGCAGACACTCTCTCTCATCAAACTTGGCCCAGTTAGCCCATTTTGCCAACAATTACAATACAAAGGCCAACACATCCTTATAGCTAGCAATGATCTAGTGATGCTACATGAGACTAAACATTTCTTGATCCAAAATTTTGACATGAATGATATGGGTAAAGCCTCCTATGTCTTAGGCATAGAGATTCACAAGGACGGATTTATTAAGACCCTAGGACTATCCAAAAAGGGTTATATTGACAAAATTTTAGAACGGTTCAAGATGAAACAATGTTCATCATGTGTAGCACCTCTTGTTAAAAGCGACAGACTTAGTCTAGAGCAATGTCCGAGGACCAATATGAAACAATAGGCAATGCAAAATATCCCTTATGCATCAGCAGTAGGCAATTTGATATATGCTCAGGTCTGTACCAGGCTTGACATCTCATTTTCAGTGGGAGAATTAGGTAGGTTCTAAAGAACCCTGGTTTGCCACATTGGACAGCAGCAAAGAAAGTACTGAGGTACCTACAGGGAACCAAGGATCACACGCTCATATATAGACATGTTGATGTTTTGGAGCTAATTAGTTACTCAGATTCAGATTTTACTAAATGTGGAGATACAAGGAAATATATTTTTGGTTTTATTTTGTTAGTTAGAGGACTAGTGTCTTGGCACAGCGTAAAGCAACCTAAGACAGCCTCTTCTATTATTGAAGCAGAAGTGATGGCGTGCTATAAAGCAATTTCTCAAGCAATATGTTTGAAGCAGTTTATCACAGTTTTGTGGTCATAAGTTCTATTGAAAGACCTATAAGGATTTACTGTGACAATGCGGCAGCAGTATGTCTCTCTAACAACACATGCTTAGTAAGTTGCTGTCAACACATTGAGATAAAGTATTTTGTTGTTAAAGAAGAAGTTCGAGTTCGTCGCATTCAGATAGAACATATTGGCACTGATGATATGATAGCTGATCCTTTCACCAAAGAGTTCCCACCCAAGGTGTATGTAGTTTACGTGGACCATATGGGACTATGTAAATCATTAAGTGTTTGAATGTTTTATTTATGATATTGCGATATAAAGTTTTGACGACTCGAAATAAAGTTATTTTCTATCATTTATTTAGTTGTATACATAAAGTTTTGTAATGACAGATGCCTATAAAGTTTTCAAGGCAATAAAGTTGACCCTTGAATCGATTGTTGAATTGATTGTATAAAGTAGGTTGTTACAATTGTGGTTCATCGTAAAATAAACAATCTATTGTAATATATGGAAGGAAGTGTTTCCATTGTACTCTAATACTGGGACATGCACCCAATGATTCATGGGTTGGGAGTTTTATTGTGAACATAGAGAACAAATCCATAAAGAAGGATCCGAAAATTACTGTATGGTCATACATCATGTTAATAACCATAAAGTGACTTGTCATGTGACAATACGGGCCAAGTGGGAGAATGTAAGTCGGGTGGCCCACATGCCACCTGGCCCCACCTAAGTAGGATGATTAACATTAGGATCCTGTGACATGTGGCACCCAGATCACCATCCATCCTTGATGGAAGGAGACGATTGGTCTATAAATACTAATGGGTAGGGTCTTGTGCACACTGATAGAAATTTGAGAACTCCATCACATTCTCTATCTGGGAATACAGTGAGTGCATAGAAACTCTTCCCTCCTCTTTTCTCTTTTGTTACAAGACACAGGTGTTAAAGAGTGCATCAGATAGAGGTTCGTACAAGGATAACATCGGTTGGACGGACACCAACTGGACAGATCCCTACACTATGGGTATGTCGAATCTTATTCCACATAGACATACATATGGATTGTAGTTTTCTTACATAGATGACCCAACCGATGGGATTACTCGATAGCTGCCTTCTTTTTGCGATTCTTCTTTCATTTCTCCCTCCTTCTTCATTCTTGTTCGTTTCTGTTTCTTCTTTCTTCTTCATTTCTGTTTCCATCTTCTACTGGACTATTGCTCCATTAAAAAGATAAAAAGGGTTCGTGTAGATGTCATCGAGAGAAGGAGAGAAGAAAAATAAGGGAAAAAAAAAATTTGCAAAGAGAGACGCGAGATGATTTCAAAGAAGGGAAAAAGATGAAGTACATGGGATCCAAGTAGTGTGGTATTGATGATTAAGTTAGATATTTTTTGCAGATTTAGGGTTTTCTTTTTTATTTTTAATTTTTTTTTTTATGTTAGAAACTGTAACAAATTGATAGGGTTTCAATCACAATCTGATTTCTCGATTTTTTTGTTTACTTGCTTACAAAAGATTTGTTTTTTTAATTAATGTTATGTGTTAATTTCAGGTTTCAATTTGGATTTTAACCGGATATCTGATTAAAATGCGAATTCGAATTCGATTCAATTTTTTGAAATCCACAAGATGTGAAGGCGGATTCAGATAAGATGGTTAGGAGTCGGATTCGAATTCGGATAGTAGTCTATCCGTGCCAAATCCAATCCCTTTACATCTCTACTAAAAGTATTTGATAATAATAATTTTCAAGGAGATGTTATGTGTATTAAAATAATTACGATTTAATCTTGGATTTTGAATTCAATGTCCATTTGTGAATGACAATAATTTTGAATGACAAAATCATTGATAGGGTTTCATGATGAAATAATTCCATTTATGTCTTTATTGTTTGGCATATTTTCTTTTATAGACATCCAAACGAACATAGCCTTTACAAATAATGTGTTCCTCATAATGGATATTTTAGGTAAATAAAAAGGGTTAAAATATTTTTGTAACCTTCATAAAAACCAGCTTTTTAAAAAAGAAAAGAACCCAAATTAGAACCCAACGGAGAAAGGTATTCCTGTGCTTTCCAACCATGAGCCATTATTGATAAACGGACCAACAGTGTAATCAATAAGTGCGTTGCCATCAGTGAAGACATGGTGACACGTCCAATTGACTCTCCCATCTGTTCTAGCACCAGGCCCCGTATTTGCATACTCAGCAAAGAAACATGTCTCGTTATTAGGGGTATCCTTATCCCATATCATAAATCCACTGGGGTCGATGAAATCTTCGATGTATGATTGCATAAAAATATCCGTCGCATGATCTCTCCATGGGCGTCCCAAGAATGTTTGAGTTGTATTCTTCACAGCAAGAAGCTCCGGCGCCGGGACAATGCTGCAATTTTGGAACACCAGACCCCCTACTATTGTGCTATTTGACCCATCGGCTGACACCACGTTCTGTTGATTTGGCAAGGGTTTCCTGACAATTATCTGAGAGTTCTGAATGACAGTGGAACTCATACCGAACACGAAGTCTATGGTGCCACTGATCTCACATTCACGATAGAATTGGCGATATGTATGGGCATACAAGGTATCTTGGTATCCCTCCATCTTGCAGCGGAAGAAGGCAGACATGTCTGCTTGTACACGGAGAGCCACGGCCTGACCCCCTTCAGGACCAGCTATGTTTTCGAATTTTATCGACTTGGCCACAAAAAATGGTCCTAGTACGGCTGTAACAAGAGCAAGCAATGATCAGTATTTGTACACATAAAACTCCATTAAAATTGAATGTCTATTTAGCTAGAGTGTATCTATATTATGGGTGTGGTTCCCTGAGCTGTTGGCAACAATGGCAGCGGACGAAAGCGAATTTATCAGCAGGGACTGGGGAGGAGATAGTTTCAATGCGTGCTGTTTAGGACCTTTATAATGTCCACCCAAAGTGATGCAGCCCATGTGCATCATGTAGACAAACAAGTGCAAGCACTCCCGAGAGCAGTGTATTAATTTAGGGCCAGACTCATTTCTATTCAAGCCCATATGATCGAGTGACAGCTCAAGATCAAAAACCAGCTTTGGAGCAAGGCCACCCCTAATCCGGTCCTTTGATGAAAACATTGACTAAAGACTAGTCAACCTTAATCTCCCTCTTTTCTTGGTCTCTCATGCACTTTTCATCCTCAAAAAAAAAAAAAGTAGAAAAATAAATTGACATTGGAGGATCAAGAGGAAGAGGAGATCAACTCACTAAACGAAGGAGTCTGTGAAGTGGGAATTCCTTGGTTTTTGACGTTCTTATCTCCAGTAATGATGGTCTTGTCGGTTCCATCTCCGTACATGAACACATTCGATTGATTACTTTGGACAGTGAGATTCACCTCCTTATAAGTCCCAGCCATCACATAGATAACAAATTTTTTATTCAGAGGTAACTGATTTGGATAGGAAGCAAGAGCATCAGCAACAGTATTGAACTGGCCTGGGCCGCTGCCATTCGCGGATACAATTGCATCAGGCACCGGCAGTGCTACATCCTCCAATAACCTACGGTCTTCCTCTGAAAGCCAATGTGGGTAACCATGTTCATCGAGATGACCCACACTAAGAAGCTTCCGATGATTGGGATTTAGGTTCAATGGGATGTCAAGGCCAACAAGAATCGTGGAGAGCTCAGAAAAAATGTCAAGAGCATTGATTGTGAGCAGAGTGGCATTATGGAGTCCATCTGCTATCCCATCCTTCAAATCTGGGTTCTCAATTTGTTCAAAGCAAGTCTCCTGAAAAGCAACAACGGCACCAAACCAATTCTTAAACTCATCTACTTGATCATGTACCACATGTAATTCATTATCATCTAGCATTGCCAACGCGTCTTGTAGATCCTCAACGGCGTATTGTATAAATGTTTTACATTCATCGAGGGCCAATTGATCGTATCTCATAAGGTTCTTAATCTTGATTGTATGGGACGTTTCGAGTCCAGCCTTCATAGCTTCGATGGTTTCGGCGAGAACCGCCCTAAGGTAGTCCTTGGGACTGGCACTTGAATTTGCAGCAACAGGGGCAATGGCGCTCATGCATTTATCCTTGAAACTAGCTGGTGAACAAATGGCCTCAACAGCTTTCATATTTGTTGACAAGCTCTTGTCACCCAAGGAGTGTCCATTGTGGTTTATACCAACCACGACGGCACCATTGACAATACCGACGACGAGGATGAGAGAAACACTGACAATCAATGCTTTGCTCGTCATCTTATTGCCACCAAGCAACTGGACACTCAACTTCTAGACACTCCATGCTTTTATAGGATACTAAATTTTGACGGTTGTACGTGATTGTGAATGGAATCATTTTTGGTCGTACGTTAAAATTAGGATGATTGGCTGGTGTTAGGTCATTTTAACAGATAAAACAAACGTTTTCCTCGGAAAGTGAGGTAAGAATAGAAATGGCCAATCTAACAGTTCTGCAGTTGTAATGATCTTTCGGGTTGCATATCTTTGTATCAATCAAGCCTTGACTTGTTACTCTGACTTAAATTAATAAAATCTTATTATCAAAAAAAAAAAAAAAAAAAGTAAGAATAGAAATAATAACTCGTAAATGGATCAAATTCGAATTGATTATTATTAATCTTTTTTAAATCAGACCGAAATTCCATAGATGTTTATAAAATAGATTGGAACTTAAATTCGATCGTTAAATGGATATCCGTTTAAATTCTTATTCAAATCCAAAAAGAAAAAAAATAATACATATACACCACACTCTTTCTGAAAGGTATGTACAATATATAACTACAATTATTTTTCTTTTTTCTAGAGAAGTGAGTAGATTACGCATAAATATAACATATGAACTACAATAGCTTCATCCCGTTTCCAAAAAAAAAAAAAAAAGGACCTAAAATAGTTTCATGGCCAAACATCATCACTAACAATTTGTTCCTTCACAACTGAAATCATGTTATGGCCTCAGGCTCAGCCTGCTATTTAATAAAAAAAAAAAAAAAATCCTTCCAATATCATCCTCAACTTTTTTTAATGAAGATATTGAAAGTCTAAAACATGATTTTTTTTTTCTTTTTTTTTATGGCAAAGTGGGGAAAGGATCTTAAATCAGGTTGCAACTGAGGGGAAGCTTGGGACATCAAACTCTAGCAATTGACCTTTAATTTCTCAGTTCCCATGACTAAGCACATACCTGATAGAGGTTCTATTGATCTGCCTACAAAAAACAGTCAACTACCTTCCTACAGATAATGAATACATTCAAGTCCTTTGTTTCGGAAACTCAAGATAAATCATTATTGACAAGAGAAATGTTGAAATTTAAAACTTGAAATTGAGTTAAAGTGTAATTTCTAAAAATATGAGGATAAATTTATAAATATTATAATATTTGTAATTATCTAGAAGATTTGTAGTGGAGTCCAAAATCTAGAAGATTCTAAAAGAAGGTTGTAGTAGTAGTGTGTAGAAATATCTTAAGAAGTGTGTAGAAATATCTTATAGAAGAGTGTAAAAGAGATTTGTGTAGAGAGTAGCTAGACGCTTCCTTAGAGGCCTATAAAAAAGGTCTCTCTATCCATTTTGGAGCAAGACAAGTTAAAGATTCAAGTTAGCAAATATGATTGAGTGTTCCTCCACATGTCTCATCTTCTATTTTTTGTCATCAACATACTTCCTCTTCTAACATTGCGGTATCAGAGAAAGCTATGAATATGGTGAATGGAATGTTTCCCTTTCAAGTTGTTTGTCTCACCAAAGACAACTATGACAAGTAGAGCATTCAAATGAAGGTGTTGCTTAGCTCACAAGTTGCGTGGGAGATCGTAGAAAGAAAGGCTACATGGAGCCGAAAGATGAAGCTACTTATCCCAAACTCAAAGGGATGCTTTGAAAGATGCAAGAAGAAAGACAAAAAAGCTCTCAACATCATCTATCAAGGTATAAATGAAAGCACATTTGAGAATATAGCATGTGCAACCACTGCAAGCAAGCATGGGAGATTCTTCAAAACTCTCACGAAGGAGTTAATATAGTGAGAAAGGTGCATCTCCAAACCCTTAAAGGTGAATTTGAATCTTTACATATCAAAAATTTGGAATCAATTTCTAGATCTTGTATATGTTGCAATGCTAGATCCGAAGGAAAGTGATGTTGAACTGGGTCCACTTCTAAACAACATTGATCCAAGAGCCCCTGATGGTCTTGCAAGGGATACAGGATATAGGGATGGCGCAAGGATGATTCGTCACGACGATAATCGTTCACTTGAGAAGTATTTTTTGGACTATGTATTGTCATTATTGGTAACTTGGCTGATGTAGCAGCGTGGATGAGCTTACGGTAAGAAAAATGAGGAGAAAGAATGTCAGTGTAGGAGAGAGAGTGTCTGCACAGGAGAGATCATGTCAGTGCAGTGGGAGAGATGAAGCAACCTCGTATATGTGGTCTACAGTGTTCTACAACCTCCATAGAGTGTGAAAAGGTTTGTAGAGGCTTACAGTGAGTTGAATGGGATTCTACACTAAATTTGATGAGAGAGATTATATGAGCTCCACTGGTGATGTGGCAGTGATTCTAGTGTTGCGGTATCTTCTGAAGCTGAAGCATTAAATGAAAAGAGGGGATGAAGAGATAGAAACTGGAGAGAAAAAGAGGAGAGAGAATATGAGGTGGTGGGACTCATAGTGGGACCCACCGTGCCAAGGTGGCATGCTACCATGGCAGCCAGCTTGGCCGCGGGCCACGGCACCATAGGCAGCAACCACCAAATAGTCACGGCTAGCAGCAGCCATGCCCACAGCACCATGTCCAGCAAGGCCAAGCCACAAGCAAGCACAGCAGCAGCACAGTCGCATGCTATGGGCAACCACAGCAGGGCTGCAGGCCACCCAGGTGTGCAAGCTATGCCTGCCGCTCTCACATGACTCAACCGCATGGCCCAGGCGCCCCTTAGCAAGCACATTACCTGTTTGTTGAAATGCCTTGAGCAAGACTCAACGTGGCCTAGAGAGATGAGCTTCTCAGCCAAAAAAACCACTGTTACAGGGTTTGCTTTTAAAAACCTTGGTTATAGAGGTGATTTCCCGAAAAGACATGGGCATTTTGGGTAAGAAACATGAAGAAGATCCAAAATCAGCAATCAAAAAGGAGCCACGTCTCAAACATTCCGATCGGATAGTCCTGATAAAGGCGGGCTCTAGTGTATCTCTCCCGACATGTCAAGATTCCATCGCAGGTCTTCTCATTGGCCAACTGCAAGATAAAATTGTGCTCCGCATTATTTAGAGAAGGCACTTTGATTATGTGTGGCGCACGCACAGTACTACGAAGAAAATGTTGCAGATCCGATGGCTGCCATCAGACTCGATCTCGTTTGACGCAATTTAAGTAGATCCAGTGGCTCACTAATAATCCTGCCATTTCCTAAGCGATCCAGCGGTTGTTATTCAAGATACCAAGCGGACCAATGAAATCTCGACAACCACTTCTGACCAATCAGAGCAGGCAGCACTCATGTACAGCACAAGTGCATGGTAGGCATCAATTAGATTTTAATCGTACGGTTGAAAAATATTCCGATCTTATTTGACGCAATTAAATTGAATAGAAAGGCCAGAAGTGAATTTCTCCTTTTCACAGAGATCCAGCGACGAATATTTGAGATACTTTGATGAACCAATCAGAACTCGACAACAAGTCTAACCGGTCAGCGGTTGGCGCGTCTATGGTGTAGTGCATGTCACACCCCAATTTTGGACTAACCAGTAATGTGATGAATCGTCATAGGAACCAATGGTTCAAACCAGGATCTCGTATAGGCTATGTCAACCATGTTAAACTAAAACACATTCCACAGTAATAATCAAAAATAATAATTAAATAGGAGAAGTCTTATTAATAATGAACTAAGGTCTAACATGATAAATAAATATTTAACAAGTTATCTCCAAGTAACCACAACATAATATAACAAATTATTACAAATATCAAAATACGAAGGTTAAACACTAAACGTAATCAAAGTTGAAACACTCGCTTGACGAATCATATTCGTCCTCCACAGTTTGCTCGTCCATAGCCGCCATATGTCCAAGTGTTGGCACATTCATGTAGCCCTCAACGGTATTACCTACATCATTAGAAACTAAAAGAAAATGGTACCGTGGGGTGAGCTCACAACCTAGCTTAGTGCGAAAACAAAACAATGCAGCAAACATATGCATGCATTCAATTCATATCTTTGGTCTGGTTTTTAAGTTTGCAATGTGCTATAGAAAGGATTGGTAGCCACCGCACCTCTATACACGAATGTGTGAATCCATCTAATGGATCAAACACCATTGCTATCACACATGCATCCACCATGGATTAGAGATAGAGCTAAAGTGTCTGAATCACACACCACCAACACTTTCCCTGATGCCCTACCCATATCAACACTTAAGCCCCTATTGGCGAGGGCTTACAAACTGGGCTCGCAACTAATCAATCCTAATGTCATCCAGTGTATCCAGATCTCACCCCAGCATCCCTCAATACGCCCATAGAGATAAAGCTAAGGTCCTCCGACAGAGTCAAAGACCACATGGTCCGAGACCACCTCCCCTGATGCCCTATGACATATTCATCAATAGGGGACCATCCCATACCATAGGAAGTTGCTTCTTGGAACGCCGTCGTTCAAGCACAGGCTGACCACTGATTCAATCTTCGAAGCAAAAGCCAGATCTTGCTACTAGAAAACCGAAGGAGCACACAAAGCAAACGAAGGGACTCACCAAGCAAGAACGTAGTTAGTTCTGCTAAGGTAATAGTGATAGGACGATGTCACTAGACAAGACTTAAGTAGAGATAGAGCAAGAGTCTAGTGACTAGACTAAACCACAATGCCACGTCCTCCCCCTAATGCTCCACTCGCATCCAACACATTAACTACACACACACAATCACATGTCTATTCCTAGCATCATCACCATCATCATGTTATAAATAGACAGAAATAAATATGCATGAGCAAAATATAATAGTAATATTGGATGACATGTGAGATTCATATTACAATCATACAAGCATAGAAACATTCATTGCATTGGACAAATAAAGTAAAACAATTTTTTATTATCCAATGAGTTTAGTTCTTGTTTCCTCACCTTTGATTGATGTTTCTTCCTCTCCTAAGCTTTGAAAGTCACTTTGAATCTATTAAAAATCTAAACAATTAATGTACTTAAGTTAGGATTCAAGTTTACCAAGTTACAATAGTCGAAAACCTTGTTTCGTCTCAAAATATATTTATTGTCATCGTATGGTCGATACCCTATGGTCTCAATATATGCGACCATATGACGTACGGTCGATACCCTATGGTCACACTATATGCGACCATAACTGTGACCATACGTTTCCTAAATTCTTACTGAATGGTTGTGGTTGACTCTCTTTTCATCCTATGGTCGACCATACGTAGTCAGGTTAATTTTTACTTCTCATACGAGTTCCTCCTCTTGGTTCATCAATGGGATTCATCCTAAAATCATCCTATGGCCTTTAATCACAGTTTATCCTTATCAATTATCCTTACCCTACTCTCTATGGTTTCCCATAGAAAACCTATAACCGAATCATAGTATTAGATTCCATATATCAATTTGAAAGGAACCTATTCTATCTGATCTGTCCTATAAAGCCAAGTCCATACCCTAAGCTTGCTGTAGAGAGAAAGAACTCTTCTCTGCAAAACCTTTCTCTCAGTTTTCTTCTCTAAATCTCCTTCTCCTTCTCTTTCTCTCTCTCTTTCTCTCTTAGGTTTAGAGTTTCAATTTAGGTTCTAAAAGAGCGAGAGAGGCTAAGGGATGTCCTTTATATAGAGCAAAACCTTCATATAGAGTCCTCTTTCAATTAGGAGAGAGTCCTCCTCAAATTAAGAAAGTTTCCTAAACACGGAGTTGGTTCTAGGTTCGTATGGTCAATCGTGAGGTCGCATAATCCGTCTACCATATGTTTTCAAAACAGTTGACCACACGTTGTACAGTCTCAGTATGGTCGACCATACGTGTAAGACCCGCACTCCATGAACCCGATCTAAACCTTGATTTCATGTCGTAACAGGTCTTCCAATCATCGGGCCAGACGGGACGAGCGGATGACAACCAGGTATGAAATCGGGCCAATCGGACCAAAATAAGTATGAAATCAGTCATATCGGTCGATGGTACCAGTCTTAGCATGGGTACCGGTCGACTGGTATAGTCAGCAGATTACCAAGATCCGGAATCGGATCTCTACGTATCCCACTTTCCAAAGTCCGACCCTAGGACTTTCCTAATCCTAGGAGGTTTCCTAAACCTAAGTCCTATCCTATTTAAACCCCTCTAAACTTCCTAGAATCCCTTCCATTGACTCTCACAAACCCTAGAGAGGAGAAGGAGATTGAAGTAGGAGAAGGAGCCAGGAAGAAGAAGGAAGAGCCGCCGTTACCGTTCGACGAAGAACACCTTATGCAAATCAACGATAAGTGCCTGAACCTCCCTCTACTCTATGAACTCTAGAATGGTTAGTGTAGTTGAATCAATACCATGCAAAGCAGGTATTGATCTAAACCCTACTTTGTCGTCAAACCCTAATTTAGACGATAAACCCTAGATTCGAGTTCTAGGATGAAGACCATCAAAACTAGGACTTGGATGGAGTTGGAAACAACTCTAACTCAGTGCTCAGACCTAGATTGTGTAGGAGAACCCCTAGAATCAATAGGAGATGACCGACGACAGTCGAGAAACCAAGTGTATGATCTTCCGGAGACATACCGGTCGCACCATATACGACCGATACCGCAATAGGTACCTCTCGGGGAGTGGCCTGTGGGGACCGGCTGACCATACCGGTCGCAGGTTTTCCCCACAGTGCCGCGACGGGTACATGCTACCGTTCAGCTCTGTGAGATGTATTTTGTAACCTCGTTGGTTTTCCGACCAACGTAAACCTATTCTAATTAAACCCCAATACTATGTAGGACTTTGTGATATCACGTTTGGATCTTGCGACGTGGAGCAAGCTATCAAACGAGCGTCAGATAAGGGAATCGGACCTAAACCCTAATAATCTAATGGGCAGTAAACTGTTGTTAATAACTATGATTCTGTGGATTGATGTTTGTGCATATTCGCATGTCATCCTTTACTTTCAGTTATTATTATTGTCCATGCATACTCGCTATGCTAGGATGTAATTGTTAGGCATGTGATTGTTTTCGTTGGTGTGTGGAATAGGAATGGCCTGGGGTTTGGGATCATTCCTCACACTAGCACCTTTTCGTAGTATTCTATCTTAGCAAGCTTGGTGCGGGTAAGGCATCAGGGGGAGGACATGGCACTGTGGTCTCTGGCCTGGCCACCAGACTCTAGCTCTATTTCTATGCCGTAGGGAGTTATGTTGGGATAGGGTCTACCTTGCGTATTGTTCTGTCTTAATATGCTTGGATTGGGTAGGGCATCAGGGGGAGGTCGTGGCACTATGGTCTCCAGCCTAGCCACCACGCTCTAGCTCTATCTCTATGCTGTAGGGAGTTGTACTGGGATAGAGCCTACAGTGATGACATATAGGATTGGTTAGTTGCGAGCCCAGTTTGCAAGCCCTAGCCTGTAGGGGCTTATGTATTGGTATGGGTAGAGCATCAGGGGAGGTAGTGGATGCCTTAGCTCTATCTCTATTCCATGATGGGTGCATGTGGATCAGCAGCGGTGTGATTTACTGTGCGATGCTACACACTCGTGTATAGAGGTGCGGTGGCCGCCAACCCTTTCTATAGCACATTGCAAACTTAAACCAGACCACAACATAAAATGATTGTTACTCATGCATATAATATTGATACACTGTCTGATTGTCTTACTGAGCTAAGTTGTGAGCTCACCCTTGTGTATACACCATTTTTAGATGTTGATGCAGGTTACACGGTGGACGACTACATAAACGCGCCGGCATATGGAGGCGTGGCTGCTTTGGATGTGCAGGCAGGAGAGGACGAGCATGACGCTTCATGCGAGTACCCTTTCTGCGTGTACCTTTAGGATTGATTTGATTTTATTTATTTTAATTATTTTCAGTTGGAGTGAAGTTGATGTAAAGATATTATTTAAGTTTTGGTTAGTTGAATAATCGAATATTTTATTTAAACCTATCAATAGATGCTCAGTTCATTTTATTTAAAGACTTCCGCTGTATTCTATTATATTCTGATTGTGGTTTTGTGCAATGGTTTGTCTAAGCGGACACGATCTTATTGAGATCCTGGTGTGAGCCGTTGGTTCAGTGACCGTTCACTCACACCATTCTGATTGGTTCAGAATTGAGGTGTGACAATACGTGCGACCATACTCCTCAAAAATGCCGCCATAAGTTTAAAATTTATTGATTTTTAGTTTTTGATTGATTGCTTCCACACAAACTTAAACAATCAACCACACCAACTAAATTTGACTTGTTGCTTACCTCATCTTTTGGTTTTTTCATATGGTTGTTTTACTTAAGTCAATTATGATGGAAAGACCGGTCACGACATGAGAACGTAAGGTTAGACTGGGTTCATGGCGTGTGGATGGTTTCTTATAAGGTTTTGGTGGGATTTTACTGATTTTATCTCTTTCACCAACCTTCTAGGTATATGTTAGGGCTCCATTAAAGAGTATTGATGAGCCACAATGGTAGTGAGCCATTAATGGAGCTTAAGTGAGCAAAGAAGAGAGAAAAATGGATAGAAGGAGGTTTTGATGTTTCTACTTAGTAAGTGAGCATTCAATCACTTACCAACCTCATTTTGGTTTTCCTTGATGCATTAAAGAGGGATTTGAGGTTGGTAGAGCTTTCATGGAGTATTCTTGGTGGTTGTTAGCTTGTGAGAAAGAGGAAAAATGCTTTTGAGCGATGGTTTATATGAATAACTATGTTCTCAAAATATTGGGGGTTGTTGGAGATTGCAGTGAGCCACTGGAAGTATTGAATGATGTATTGATGTTGTAAAGAAGAGTGAGAAGGACAGTACGATGTATGCAATGAATTAGAGACTCCATTAAAACTAAAAACTATGTCAGGCTTCACAGAGACATCCTAGAGTCTTTCCAAAGTATGAGAAAATGCCAGACAAGGGTTGTAAGCCTTCTAACCTTGTATGAACTTTACTTTATTATTTCTTGTACTCATTATATGCTAGTTATAGGTGACGAATGATGAAAACTTAACTAGCTTGTCGTAAAATTGTAGGGCATGTTAGAAGCCCCAAAACTATAACTATTTGCTTCTCGTGGGTGCTGGTTAAGCATAGTGTGTACAGCGAGTGCTGAGCACTGGTACTTCGGTACTTGAATTGTAGGCACATTTGTGCCCTCTTGGTTTTATGCTGGGTAAACTGGGTGTATGTACTTCCTACTGTGTGTACAGCTAAAAGTAGAATATTGAGTATATACGGAGCCCATTGGGCATTACTCCATGGACTAGCCATCACATACTGTGGTGGTGAATCACGTATACCTTTGTGTTGTGGAAGCTATGTAAATATGTTTATCTTGCATATTGTGAAGTGCATGGAATGATCTGCAGGATAGATGTACACAATATGGTAGACCTATCCACTCTGTGGTAGCGAGGTGGTTGTGCATACAACTATGTGTATGTGATTGAGTTTCAATGGCTATGTGATTGTGGTTAATGAGTGAAGCATCAGCTCAAGGCAGCATCTATCTTCAAAGAAAATATTTGAAAAGAATTTTTGAAGACACTGATTCACCTCCCCCCCATTGTCAACCTGTGATCAGCAGTATTATCATAAGCCATTGAGAAATTGTTGAAGTGATTTGAAGAAATTGAAACTAACAGATTCTAGAAATCAAGAATCAAGAAACTGAACAGTCAAAGAGATGAAACGAAGAAATCGTCTAAATACGATTTAAACTAACTCTGTAATAGAAAAGGATCGTCTGAACAATCAGATGCCAGATCTGGAGAAACTCACAAAAGATGACTTGATGAGACAAATTCACAAGTTAATAGGAGAAGACCAGCGACGAATTTTGCAAAAATCGCTGAGAAACCAAAAACCAAAAGAAAACTTACCACTCGACCTAATAGCAGGACTGTAACAAGAGAACGAAGAGAAAACTGAAAACAAAGTACAGATTTGGAGTCATAACAGTGGAAGAAGTATCACGCTGAGATTCATTATCTCGCGACTGACTATCAAAAGCCATTGAAAAACTGAAAATGCTCAATAACAGAGACTGAAGATGCTTGAAAGCGGAGAAATGGCACAAGGTTCAGAAATATGGTATAAAACCAGAGAAATTGTATGAGACCGGTGAATTGGTATTGAACCAGAGAAATGATATAAAATCAGAGAAATGGTATGAAAGGAGAGAGATTCTTGCACAAAAGAATGTCTAGAATCGAACCAAGAAAATAACACTTGCAGAACAGAAAAATTCCTTCCCCCTGCGTGCGAATTACTATCAAATAAAATAGCGAAAACAGAAAATGAAGACTATGATGATATTGAAACAGAAGTTGATGATGTAACTAAAGATAAAATTTCAGCGAACAGATCCAAAGATGAAGCCGATCGTCGGACCACGAACAAATTGAAGACGAAGCACAACCGCGATATAGGATTGATGACGAAGCACCATGAAAAGCAAACGAACAGCGGGATAACCCCATTACTGAACCGCAGCAGGAAGACCACGGAAAATGAAGCGGAGAGTCTGAGAATCCCCTCCAGCTTTGACACCATGTTAAAATTGACTGAATTCCATTTAATCGAAGTAAGTGATTACAAAACCATGTTGAGCTGCTCTTATATGTTCCGACCTAAAATGATAGTATATCAACATTGAAGAGATAAACTTTTTTTTTTTTTTTCTTTTTTTGCTTTTGGTAAAAGAAGAAAGAAACTAAAACTATGGAAAAGAACTATCTAGAAGACACGTCATTATCTAACGTGTAACACTGGTTAGTTACAAGGGAATTCGGTCAGTTGGCCTTCACTATTCAATACCTTTAAAATTAAAAATCAAATTTAGACTTTTAGAAAAAATGGTATTTATGTGTCGAGATTACCCTACCATACCCTGACTAGAAGTGCCAATAACTGGATCCGCATCCTCTCCTACAAGTGGTTTGGGAGGAGGGGCGGTGAACTTATCTTGATGCGCGACACCTGTTACCAACAGCATCCAACAGTCGAAAATGAATATGGTCCATGAAATACGATGAGAGTGAGGCGGCTGCTTATCATCTTCTCATTTTGAAATCAATTCAGCTTGCGAAAGCAAAACAGATCCCTCTCCTTCATCTTCGCAATTCAGCCCGTGAAATGAAAAGAGAGGTTCTCCCTCTGCTTCATCTTCATCTCAACCCGCGAAAGCAAAACAGATCTCTCTCCTTCATCTTCGTGATTCAGCTCCGGACTGTTTTCATCTTCATCTCCCCCAGTTTATCATCTTCCCATTCTGAATGATATACAACACCAAAATAGAGCAGAGAAGACGAAGTGAAACAAGAAGGTCGGTTGCCCGTGACTGCCTTTGCACTGCAACCAAGTATCTCCCCTCTGCTTCTTCTTCATCTCCTCTGTCAAAGATTTCATTTCATCTTCATCTCTGCCCGAACTACCCTTGCCGAAACACTTTTCTTGCCTCCGCCCGGACTGCCTCTGCCCAAGGTATCCTTAAGCTGCATTTATGAAAAAAATAATTTCATACGAACTCCCAGTATTTCAGCGTTGCTGCTCCTGTGAGCTACAACATTTTCATGTATGTTATGTCCTAGGATTTTAGTATTAATGTTTGGAGATGGCATGATCAGCTCGTAAGCCGTAAGAGGTGATGGCAGCCCTGAAGCCATTATTAAGTGAGGATACTTTGAATTTATCTTCTTTACTCAGCAGTCATTATGATAACTGTAGGTTCTGAGGCTACTTTGCAATAATACCTCTAGGCCAAAACTCGGATTGTCCAAGTGATAAATCAATATAGGAGATGAATTCATTCATGTATTGCACATTCAGTGTCTTGAACTGAAAGGGGAAAAAAGTGCATATCTAGAAACCAAGTTTCATAGTTAGAGGATGTTTACCCATCAATTATTTTCTTGAAGCCTGTTTAATTCATGTATTGTTTTCTTGAAGCCTGTTTCATGAATTGCATTTGCCAAGTAGTCCACATTTCCTGTGGTGACGCCTGCTATGCTGCATCATGAATGATGGTCAAAATTGTCTGAAAGAACTGTATTAAGATGTGGGCAATGGAATAATGCTATTTTGCATGCAAGTGCCTACTTGTTTTGATAGAAACCTATCTTGTCGTTGGAGGGATAAAGAGAATCATCTCCTCACAATCTCCGTAGTCCACTTTATGTGAGAACAGTCCTTGTATCATGTCGCATATGCATCTCCCACAGCAATGGATGACATTAGATGATACACCTAATCACTTATCAAATTATTTGGATCTAAAGCAGAAAAGGACGGCCATTGCCAAAAGAAGTTATACATCTTTAAGTTGAACCACCAAAGGCAAGGCAAACATGTAATTCCAAAAGTTCAAAGGCTGATGTGGTAGAGGTGGTGACAATCATAATCTAACAGACCTAGTTAGGTTGAGTTTTGTATTAGGTAATTGAAAGAATGTGAGAATTCTTTGTCATTGGGAGCAAGAAGCTCATTTGTTTCCTCTCGAAAGTGATTCTTGTATTTGTAGACCAGACCATAAAGGACTATTTGATATTAAGTCTTCCATAGCTAATTGAGGAAGAACAGCCCCCATTAAATAAGATAATTTGTGGGAGTAGTTTCCATCAAGAGAAGATTTAGTTGGGCTTGTGTTACTCAACAAGGCTGTAATGTTCGATGATTTAAAAAGGAGAAAAATACTTCTTGCTAATGGATGTGTCATTATGCCTAGAAGAAAAATTCAGATACCATTTGCTTATTTACTGAGAAGTCAAAGATAGCCAGTGTACTATTATCTTCATCTATTTTGGATGCTTTTGATATGAATTACTCATTCATTGGGAGCCAGGAGGTTCTTTCGGTGTAGAGGATAGCAAGATGTGCAATATGCTTTCCTATGCTTTATTTAGAGCCTTTGAAGGGAGAAACAAATGTTCTTTTACGGATTCATCCTATCATATCCAAAGCATGCGTGTTGATGTTAACTCCTAGGAGATGAACCACTATCTTATTATGTTCTTTCTTTCTTTTCCTTCTTTCATAATTTATCATGTGTTTCAGTTTCTTCTCCATCTCACTTATATATTATTCATTTTTCTAGTAGTTTAAATAGAAAAGCCTGATTTTCTGTGATAATGTTTGAAAATATTTTTGATTTTATCTTGTTTTGGTGTAGTATTTCTGCATTGTATTCCCTTATGAGGTATGAGCCAAAGAAGCCTAACCCAATTACTCTCTTTATGACCTCATGCAATACATTGTTTTGTTTTCATGACATGTTTTACTCTAGCAGCTGTGTAAAATGACTTCACATTTATGTTGATCATTTTATGGCCTACTATGCATGGCTTGCTTTTATTGAATTGGTTTTTTTTTTCTGTTATAGTTTACGATGGGAGATCACGAGGTTGGAAAGGATGATGATGGTACACCCAAGATTTGAATGATGTTCGAAACAGAGGAGAAAGCATACAAGTTCTATAATGACTATGGGAGAAGCATGGGTTTTAGTATCAGGAAATAATCCTGTCATTGGAAAATAGTAGAAGATAATAGTAAGAGACTCCTAACTTCGAGACGATTTGAGGAGACATGACAAAAGGGATTCAAAGACAAATCAGCCTAGAGCAACTACAAGAACTGACTGCAAAGCAAGAATGGGAATTCGATAAATTGTTGAAGGTAAAAAATGTCAATGCTTTAATTTTAAAGAAGAGCATAACCATCTCCTCTACTTACCAACAACTTTAAAATATATGCATTCACAATGCAATATATCAGAGGTACATGCCATGGGGATAGATTTGGCAAATGATGCTGGGATAAAAACTAAGGCAACATATGACTTAATGAGTATACAAGTAGGTGGGGTAGAAAATCTCGGGTACACTAAGGTAGATGTTTAGAATTATCTCCATACCAAGAGACAACGACACTTAGCTTGTGGTGAAGTCGGAAGTGTGTTCAACTACTTTCAGCAGCAAATTAAATCAAATCCTTTATTTAGATTTGCAATGTAAATGGACGCTGAAGATCAGATGACCAACATTTTTTGGGCTGATAATAGGATGAGGATGGATTAAGCACTCTTTGGTGATATAATCACTTTTGATACTACATTTTCAACCAATAAAGAGAGTAAGCCCTTTGGTGTATTTACAGGTTTCAATTATCACGTAAATAACAGAATTTTTGGGGCTGCACTATTATATGATGAGACAGTCGAATCTTTTAAATGGTTGTTTGAGGCATTCCTAGAAGCTCATGATCAGAAACAGTCGATGACTATGTTTACTGATCAAGATGCTGCAATGGCGAAAGCAATACATCAAGTGTTTCTGTAAGACCCGTACGCCACGAACCTGGTCTAACTTTATATTTTGTGTCGAGACCCATCTACATATCATGGTCGAGCCAAGTGGACCAAGTGTGTGAAGAAAAACCAAGACCCAAAATGAAAATTTACTCAAAAAAAGTCAAAATGAGGGTAGGGTCGTAGGTTTTAATAGACAGGTCCGACCCCCCATCGACCCCCCCATCGACCCGTGACCAGGGGTCGCAGGGGGTTTATGAATTGTCCGACCCCCCATCGACCCCGGTACTGGAAAACAGCATGAACCGAAAATTAGAAAACCTTCCTAATTTCGATTGGAACCTTTCCTAAACTCAATGGGACGTATTTTGGGAGGTTTTACTCTATAAATAGGACGTCCCTAAGCCTCTTTCAATCCTTTTACAGCCCTAATTGGATTGAGAGAAAGAGAAGATAAGGAAGAGAAGAAGAGAAGGAAAACTTGAAGAAAAGGCTAAGGAAGAAGAGGAAATTCAGAGGAAACTCTAAATCTCAGCAAACCTAAAGTATGAATACATTCCCCATGATTTATTTAAGACTTTAGAATGATTTATGAAGAGGGTATGACTTAGAGGAAACCCATATCACCCATCCATGGTTAGGTTTCAATGGAAACCATGAAGGAATTCATGAAAACTATATAGGTGGATGATTCATGGTTTTAGACCATAGAATGTGTGTAGAATGGACTGTAGAAGCAAGCCATAGGACCCCAAACATGAAGAATGGACTGAAAGGATGAAAATCAACCAAAATCCAAAGGGGGTCGCACAGGGGGTCGATGGCCAATCGACCCTACCAGACCCTGAGCATCGACCCCCAGTGTTCGAGAAGTCCAGAATAGGGGTGGTAGCACCAGGGATCGATCATGACTCCGACCCTACCTCCGACCCCTAGTTAACATGATGGTTTTTAAATTCAGAATTAATTCTAATTAAATTCTATCGACTTTGTTAGGTCTTCTAGCAATATAATAACATTATAAAGGTGATTTTAAAGCTTGGAAGAGGATCTAATAACAAGCTAAGGTGAGGGAACAAGACCTAAACTAATTGGTTAATAATAAACTACTTTTATTTTCTTGAGTCCAATGTCAGGCTTGATTCTATGCGAATATGCTTGTAATGTGAATTCAACATGTCATCCAATATTCCTGCTATTATTGCTCATGCATATTTAATTTTGTTTATTTATAACATGATGATTGTAAGACCCGCACTCCGTAAACCCAGTCTAAACCTTGGTTTTGTGTCGTGACAGGTCTTTCGATCATCACCGGGCCAGACAGGACAAGCGGATGACAAACAGGTATGAAATCGGACCAAAGACGACCAATAGTCATCATTTTATGTTGACCGGTCGATGGTACCGGTCTTGGTACCGGTCGATCGGTATGGCTTGCGCAGCTAAGTGTGGGGATCTGGAAATTGGTCTCTGCGGGTCCCATTTTCCTGATTTCGAATCCTAGAAGTTTCCTAATCCTAATAGGGTTACTAAACCCTAATTCTAGCCTATAAATACACCCTTAAGCCTCCTCAAATCCTTTCCATTGTCTCTCGCAAACCCTAGAGAAGAGAAAGAGGTTGGAAAAGAGAAGGAGCTAGGAAGAAGAAGAAGGTGCTGCCATTACCGTTCGACGAAGCTCACGCTACACCAGTCAACGGTTAGTGTTTTAACTATTATTCTTGTCCTATGTTAGTTGTGTGGGTGGATCAATACCATGCAAAGTAGGTATTGATCTAAAACCCTAACTGGACCTTAAAACCCTAAGTTGCCGTCAAACCCTAGTTTCGAGTTTCGAGATGATATTCATCGAAACGAGACTTGAATGAGTTGGGGATAACTCTAACTCCAAGTTTAGACTTAGAATGGATAGGAGGGACCTTGGAAATCCATGGAGGATGATCGACGACAGTCGAAAACCCATGTATGGTCTTTCGGAGACATACCGGTCGACTATACCGGTTGCACATGGTGCGACCGGTATGTTGCCACCGGTATCCCTCGGGAGGTTGGTCTGTGGGGACCGGCTGACCATATCGGTCGCGGACTTCCCCCATAGAGTCGCGACCGGTACATGCCACAGTCAGCTCGCGAGGGTATTTTGTAACCGTGTTGGTTTCCGACCAACATGAAACCCTAAGAAAAGTATTCTAATGAAACCCTAATAATATTGTAGGACTTTGTGACATATCGTTTGGATCTTGCGACGTGGAGCAAGTTATCGAACGAGCGTCAGGTAAGGGAATCTGACCTAAACCTAACAATTAAGGGACAGTAAATTGTTGTTAATCACCTGATTATATGAGATGCGTTGTTTGTGCATATTCACATGCCATCCTTTACTTTCAGTTATTATTAGGATGTGATTGTTAGGCATGTGATTGTTTTCGTTAGTGTGTGGAGTGGGGCATGGGCCTGGGATCACTCTTCACATTAGCACCTTTTGTAGAATTCTGTCTTAACATGCTCAGTACGGGTGGGGCATCAGGGGAAGGTCGTGGTACGGTGGTCTCCGATATTGATGTTGTCCCGGCCACTGTTATGTGGTACTGTGGCCTCTGAGTCGACGCTGGCTTGTCCACGATGCTTTAGCTCTATCTCTATGCCGTAGGGAGTTATGTTGGGATAGGGTCTACTTGCGTATTGTTTCTATCCTGGTGAGTTAGTTGCGGATAGGGCATCAGGGGAGGTGTGGGAATGCCTTAGCTCTATCTCTATGCCGTAGACGACTGTGCTGGGATAGAGCATACATTGATGACATATAGGATTGGTTAGTTGCGAGCCCAGTTTGCGAGCCCTGGCCAGTAGGGGCTTAGGTGCTGGTATGGGTAGAGTATCAGGGGAGGTACGTGGGTATCTTAGCTCTATCTCTATTCCATGATGGGTGCATGTGGGCCAATGGGGGTGTGAACCATGAGGTGCCACACACTCGTGTATAGAGGTGCGCGGGCCACCAAACCTTTCTATAGCACATTGCAAACTTAAAACCAGACCACAGCATAAAATTGATTGTTACTCATGCATAATATTGTTAAACTGTCTGATTGTCTTATTGAGCTAAGTTGTGAGCTCACCCTTTGTATATACATTATTTTAGATGTTGATGCAGGTTATACTGTGGATGATTATGTGAACGCTCCGGCGTATGGTGACGTTGATGCTTTGAGTGTGCAGGCAGGAGAGGACGAGCATGACACTTCATGCGAGTGCCCTTTCTGCGTGTACCTCTGATCGGATTTTATTTATTTATTTTCCTTATTTTTGATTGGATTAAAGGGATGTAATGATATTATTTTATGTGTTTGATTTTGGATAATTGGATAATTATTTAAGTTATCAATAGATACTCAGTTTATTTTATTTAAAGTCTTTCGCTGTATATTTATATTCTGATTGTGGTTATGTGTAATGGTTTGTATGAGTGGACACGGCCTATTCGAGATCCTGGTGTGAACCGTTGGTTCAATGACGGTTCACTCACACCATTCTGGTTGGATCAAAATTAGGGTGTGACAACTTGGTATCAGAGCCCTCGGGCTCTGTCTACAGACTATGTTACACTTAACTGGTTCGATGGACTAAGTTAGGAAATATTAAAAATTTTAATACAAACACACCCTAAGCATTGTTTGATACCTGAGATGGACTAAGAAAGAGAATAATGTACTATATTAAATGTGGAACTTAACATTTACACATGCACTAGTGAAGAAAAACCATGAAAACTTCCATTAATTAAGAAAATTGTAGCAAATGATATAGTGCTACAGGGTACGGTCCACAAACCGGACAGTTACCCTGTATTATAAATAGTCATAAGTGAAAGAAATAAAGGGGACAATCATGGGGTAGGGGGCCTGGGAGGAATAGGGTCTGCTATATCATAGTCTCGCTCGTAAGCAACCCTGAGCCAGTGCACCTGATCCTGTGTGACCCTGAGACTGCGAGCCAACTGCGCCAAGTCGCGGCTCATCTCGCGCCGTGTGTCCCTGATCTCCATCATCATACCCATCATGGTGTCAGAGGGAGGCTGAGATGGTCCAGCGGTAGAGGTAGATGGTGGTGCTGCTGGTGTAGGCTGTGGAGCTGGCACTGGTACACCCTCGGCCCTATCCTCGTCATCATCCCGCTCGAGCTCGACTGCATAGGCCGCATTAGCTATTGCTGTTGCTGCCGCTGCGGCTGCTACCCTCCCAAGAGGGCGAGGGCGAGAGCCTCCAACTCGTCATCGCTAACTGGCAGATCAACCATCTGCATCCTCTGAATGGCGTCCCAGTCTATATCGGACGTCATAGTATCCTCAACGGTCATCTCGCCTCTCATGCTCACGCCCAGACGACGTAACAGGGAGGTGATGAGACGACCATATGGAAGGTTACTGGCCTGATCGGCCAGGGTCGCCTGATGCATGGTCCTAATGATGAGGTATGGGAAAGAGACCCGCTCCCCAGTGCAAACGCAATAAGTAATATACTGAGTGAGCTGGGATAACTCACTATAATGGTCGCTCTGGGGGACGATGTTGTGCTGGATGATGCGACTGTAGACCCGGGGTATAGGTCTGAGGCTAGCCGCCTTCATAGGAGCCCCAGGGTTGAGTATCTGATCTGCTATCTCTCGACGCAGATCCTCAGTCAAATAGCCCTTCGCTTTGGGAGGGCAATACACTAGGTCTCCATCATTTGGAACCTCTAGAAGGTCGGCCAGCTGGTGGGTGTTAAAGGAAATGGGAACACCCCGGACATAGCTTGAGATGCGTAAATCCCTACCTTGGTTGGGATCGTTCACATCTCCGTGCAACTCCAGGTTAGCAAAGAAATGCTTAACTAGGTTAGGACGGGTGGTGTAGGTGTATGAAAAGACGGGCAACCAACCAAGCCTGTCGAATGCCGCTCGCACGTCGAACCTGTCTAACTGCTCCAAGTTAACACAACGCCCGGATTCTATGCTTTTATTATCAAACCATGGGAATCGAGCTTGTGCCTCAACAGATCGAAATCAGTGCTCGTCAAGATGGGGGACTGGTGGCTTGGGAGCACGCGAGCTCGAGCCGTGAGGACATTTCCCGAGAGCATGTCGAGGAGCCATATTAAACTGCAAAACAAAAGAAAAAAAAAACAAACTAAAAGTTAGATTTTGTCGAAATTTCGGCAGCATAACGACTATAAATTGGGAAAAAGCCTCGAACTCACCCAAAAACATGGGGAGGAGGACTTACGTAACCCCCACACTCTTCAACAAACCAATCACAAGCAATTACAATAAGAAATTTCAAGAAATTAAGAAAAAATCAGAAATTTCGAATTTTTATGAAAACCTAGGTCAAAAGTTGTAAAAAAATTCGATTTTTAGGAAAACTGTTCGGTGAAACCCCAAATTAGTTGAGGGATTTTGCTCTTGGGGGTCCCTAAACCCTTTCCTAGCCAAAGGAAAAGAGTTCCTACGGTTGAAACATCTCGAACAAAGAAAAACCTAAATTTCTACATAAAGACGATATGGAAAATATCTAAAAACATGAGAGAGAGGGAAGAGATATACCTGGAGACGATGTTCTACACTTGGAATGGAAGGAATCGGCTTCAAATGGCACCGGTCGGACTGTAGCAACTCGGAACCCAGAGGAGAATCGCCACCGGAGAAGAAAGAAGTTGGAAAAGTGAGAAAAATCTCACTTTTTCGCGATTTTAAAGCTAATCTGGGCATACCGGTCGACGGTTTTTGCCTATACCGGTCGACCGGGTATCTCCCGCAGGTGCGACCGCTATGTCTCGGTCAGAATTTTGGTTCTGACCGGCGACTATACCGGCCGCAACCCTCAGATACAGAGGTGCGACCGGTATGTTGCGACCGGTATGCACCAGAAGAGTTGGAAAAATTTTCTAAAAAAAAAAAAAAAAAAAAAAAAAATTGTGTAAATTGAAATTTTATTTCTCGACTATTTCCCCTTGTATTATTCAAGACTAACACTACTATTATTGTGGTTCTCACGTGTTATGTCTTATTCTCAGATCCAAACGTAAATAGTCTGAGATAGTGGGAGGAAACGGGCGTAGGGGTCGAAAGCGTCATCAGGCCAGGATGCGCCTAGAGGAAGAACAGGTCGAGCAAGACCATGTTAGAGAGCCAAGTCCGGAAGTGGAGGAGGAACAGGTCCCAGAAGTACCAACAAATTTACCTGGGCCGCCCCACAGGGATTCTGAGACCATTGTTACAAACCTGGTCTATCAGATGCAAGCTCAACAAAAGGATTTCCTGAGCGAGGTACTGAAGATGCTCAGGCCAACAGGTTCTGTTCCCACGCGAGGTACGCCTGAGTCTGGAGAGAGAAATACTTCACAACCGATGCAGGGTAGCCCAAGACCGATGGGCCAAGCACAGAACATATGCTTACCCGGGAGCTTATCCGTACCCACCATCATGGTACGGAGCAGACACGCAGGGACAGCATGATCTAAGTAGGGCGGTGGATAGATTCCTGAAGTTGAAGCCTTCATCATTCACTGGTAGAACGGGGAAAGCATTGTGGCCAGCACAGTGGGTTGCGGAGATGGAGAAGAATTTCCGTCTGATGACATGTACAGAAGAGAAAAAAATTTTATTTGCTACTCACATGCTAAGAGAAGATGCAAATGCTTGGTGGAATTCTACACGGGCATATCTGGAGACTAAGTATACACTGGTGGGTTGGGAAGTGTTTAAAGCTGCCTTCTTCGATAAATATTTTCCGAAGAGTTTCAGGGATCAAATGGAGAAGGAGTTCCTCAACCTACATCAATCTCAGTCGATCGTGGATGCTTATCAGCAGAGGTATGAAGAACTATTCTTCTTCGCACCGGAAAGTATGCAAGAGGAAGAGACCAAGACGCGTAGGTTCACTATGGGACTACATGGAAGCATCAGAGAGCACATCTTGGGTTTGGACAAGAAGATCTACAACAAGGCTGTGCAGGTTGCTAGAGTGATAGAGTCCAAATGAGGGACAGCTTCTTTGCTCAGAACAGGGGAGTGAAGAGACCTGCTAGTGAGAGTTCGGGTGGCGGTAATACTAGACCATTTCGCCCATACAGGGCTCCGACCGCTGCAGTGCCTGCAAGGAACAATGCGGCACCACTTGTGCCACAGAATGCCGGTTACAACCCGAATATAAAGTGTTTCAACTGCCAGCAAGTGGGTCATATTGCAAGGACCTGCACTCTACTTAAGAAGCAACCGCCCCAGCAAGGAAGAGTTTATGCGGTCACCACTGAAGAGGCAAACAGATCACCTGATGTGGTCACTGATACGACTCTATCCCTTACTATTTGGCTTATCTTTATCATTTGTGTGTATGTGCATATAGACTAAGGGATGATAGAAAATTCCAGAAATTGTAAGTGTAGCTGGTATACCCGCGAGAGTATTATTTGACTCTGGGGCCATGCACTCCTTTGTCTCGATTTCTTTTGGGAAGCGAATGGAGTTACCAATCAAGCATTTGAACCCAAGCTTGATAGTTCGCTCTCCACTAGGAGTCGAAGTGGCTTTGATCGAATATTATGGACCATGTACTGTATGTATTGAGGGCCGAGACTTAGAAGCAAACCTAGTACTACTCGAGATGGCAGACTTTGATGTCATTTTGGGAATGGATTGGCTAAGCCATCATTCGACCGTCCTTTTATGTGGTGAAAGGAAGCTTGTGCTTACTGACAAAGAGGGAAGGGAGTATAGTTTCGCTGGGATCAAGCTATCTAGGAAGCGGAAGCTGATTCTCTCTGCCCTAAAAGCCAAGCGATGCTTAGAGAAAGGGGGAGTGGGGTATCTAGTATCCGTGAGTCGATCTCACGGCAGAGTCACTCAAGATGGAAGATATAGATGTGGTTCGGGAGTTCCCAGATGTATTTCCAGAGGAGCTTCCAGGCTTACCGTCGGATAGGGCTACAGAGTTTGTAATAGACCTTATGCCAGGTTCGGCACCGGTGTCCAAAGCACCATACTGGATGGCCCCGACCGAGTTAATGGAGTTGAAGACCCAGTTACAAGAATTGTTGGATAAGGGTTTCATACGACCTAGCATATCACCTTGGGGAGCACCTGTATTATTCGTCAAGAAAAAGGATGGAAGTGTAAGGCTGTGTATTGACTACCGTGAGCTGAACAAGTTAACGATCAAGAATCGGTATCCTTTGCCTAGGATCGACGATTTGTTCGATCAGCTGCAGGGTGCAAAGGTTTTCTCGAAGATTGATCTCCGATCGGTCTCCGATCGGGGTATCACCAACTGAAGATCAAGGCCGGAGATATTTCGAAGACTGCTTTCAGGACAAGGTATGGGCATTATGAGTTCCTAGTTATGTCTTTCGGGTTGACCAATGCTCCAGCATCGTATATGGAACTGATGAACCGAGTGTTTCATGATATGTTGGACACTTCGGTCATCGTATTCATCGATGACATATTGATCTATTCTAAGGACATGGAGACTCATACAGCACATTTGAAGGCAGCCCTGCAACGGCTGAGACAGGAGAAGCTTTATGCTAAGTTCAAGAAGTGTGAGTTTTGGCTGAAGGAAGTGGCTTTCTTGGGCCATGTTGTATCTGAAGACGGTATCAAGGTTGATCCAAGCAAGATAGCTGCTATAGTAGGTTGGGAAGCACCAAAATCTGTTGTGGAAATTTGTAGTTTCCTTGGGTTGGCTGGTTATTATAGAAGATTCGTGGAAGATTACTCCAGGATCGCTGTTCCACTTACCAGATTGACCAAGAAGGGAGAGAAATTCATATGGACAGATGAGTGTGAGAAGTGCTTTTAGACTTTGAAGTCAAGACTAGTCTCTGCACCTATTTTGACCATCTCGGAACCAAGCGTACCGTTTACTTTATATACGGATGCTTCAGGGTTGGGTATTGGGTGTGTATTGATGCAAGGAGAACAGGTGATTGCTTATACATCAAGACAGTTAAAGGAGCATGAGAAGAACTATCCTACGCATGACTTGGAGCTAGCAGCGGTTAATCATGCAATCAAGACTTGGAGACACTACTTGTACGGTGAGAAGTTTCAGATCAAGTCAGATCACAAGAGCTTAACTTATCTTTTCACTCAGAAGGATCTGAATATGAGACAGAGGAGATGGCTGGAATTGTTGAAAGATTATGATTGCGACATCCAGTACCATCCGGGTAAAGCAAATGTGGTAGCCGATGCCTTAAGCAGAAAGTGGGCATCGAAACCTGAGGCAGGACCAAGTACAAATGCTGCATTATGTGTCGCAGCTTCAAGTTCAACCGAAGGTGATGAAGAGTATATAATTGAGACTGCAGAAGATCCAGTCGAGCAAGGCTTAATTCATAAGTTCACCATGATGTTCGCAGCTTTGAAGATCTCGCCGGATCTAGTCGATGAAGTCAAGGTAGCAATCCTACAGGATCATCATCTCAAGACAGTGCAAGAAGACTTAGAGAAGGGTACAAGCAATCCTGACTTCACCTTGGATTCAGACAAGGTACTCGGTATCGTGGACGGTTATGTATACCCGAGAGCGAAGACTACGATATCGAGACCGAAGTTATGACCGAAGCTCATTACACCCCATATTCGCTACATCCAGGAAGTACCAAAATGTACCATGATTTAAGAAGACTAGATTGGTGGAGGGGTATGAAAGCGGATATAGCTCGTTTCGTGTTCCAGTGTCTGAATTGTCAACAAGTTAAAGCGGAAAGGCAGAGACCCGCAGGTTTACTACAGCCATTACCGAAATCTGCGTGGAAGTGGGATTGTATTACTATGGATTTCATCACTGGCTTACCTTTGACCCCAAGGTCAGTGGATGCAGTTTGGGTTATAGTGGATTGACTCACCAAGACAGCTCGATTTATTGCGGTCAGACCTCAGTATACCATGGAGAAACCGGCCAAGTTATATGTTGATAATATAGTCGACTTCATGGCGTTCCAGAGAGTATAGTATCCGACAGAGATCCCCGTTTTACATCAAAGTTCTGGGAAGGATTACAGAAAGCTATGGGAACAAAGTTGAAGTTCAGTACAGCTTTTCACCCTCAGACGGACGGACAGTCAGAGCGAACTATTTAAATTTTGGAAGATATACTCCGAGCTTGTGCAATATATTTCAAGGGAGCTTGGGATGAGAAGCTATCACTTATCAAGTTCGCTTACAACAATAGTTATCAGGCTACAATTCAGATGGCCCCATACGAAGCACTCTAAGGGAAGAAGTGTCGTACACCTTTGTTATGGAACGAAGTGGGGGAAAGAAGAATTGTAGGACCAGAGTTTGTTGAAGAAACTTGCCGAGTGATTGATCAGATCAAGGAGAGAGTAAAGACAGCTCAAGTTCGACGAAGCACTATGCGGATAATCGACGCCGAGATCCGGAGTTTGCAGTGGGTGACAAAGTATTCTTGAAGGTGTCACCGGTGCGAGGACTGAAACGGTTTGGTAAGAAGGGGAAGCTTTGCCCCAGGTATGTGGGACCGTATGAAATATTGACCCGACGTAATAATGTAGCATATCAATTGGCTCTACCACCATCTATGTCCAGTGTTCATAATGTGTTTCACGTATCATTACCAAGAAGTATGTCGAGATCCATCGCAGATCTTGACCGCTGATCCCCCCGCGACTTGACCAAGACTTAACTTTCGAAGTGGTGCCTGTAATGCTCTCAAGTCGGAAAGTTCAGCAACTTCGAACCAAGGATATCCATTATGTGAAGGTGCATTGGAGAAGCCAAAATGTAGAGGAAATTACTTGGGAAGAAGAGAGCGCGATGAGGAAGGAGTACCCTAACCTTTTCGACGATCAAGGTATGTTCAAATTTCAAGGCCAAAATTTATTTTAAGGGTGGGGGAGTTGTGAAACCTACATGCAAATTTTGGGGACGAAATTTCTTTTAAGGGTGGGGGAGTTGTAAGACCCGCACTCCGTAAACCTGGTCTAAACCTTGGTTTTGTGTCGTGACAGGTCTTCCGATCATCACCGGGCCAGACAGGACAAGCGGATGACAAACAGGTATGAAATAGGACAAAGACGACCAATAGTCATCATTTTATGTTGACAGGTCGATGGTACCGGTCTTGGTACCGGTCGACCGGTATGGCTTGCGCAGCTAAGTGCGGGGATCTGGAAATTGGTCTCTGCGGGTCCCATTTTCCTGATTGCGAATCCTAGAAGTTTTCTAATCCTAATAGGGTTACTAAACCCTAATTCTAGCCTATAAATACACCCTTAAGCCTCCTCAAATCCTTTCCATTGTCTCTCGCAAACCCTAGAGAAGAGAAAGAGGTTGGAAAGGAGAAGGAGCTAGGAAGAAGAAGAAGGTGCTGCCATTACCGTTCGACGAAGCTCACGCTACACCAGTCAATGGTTAGTGTTTTAACTATTCTTCTTGTCCTATGTTAGTTGTGTGGGTGGATCAATACCATGCAAAGTAGGTATTGATCTAAAACCCTAACTGGACCTTAAAACCTTAAGTTGCCGTCAAACCCGTAGTTTCGAGTTTCATGATGATTCATCGAAACGAGACTTGAATGAGTTGGGGATAACTCTAACTCCAAGTTTAGACTTAGAATGGATAGGAGGAACCTTGAAAATCCATGGAGGATGATCGACGGCAGTCGAAAACCCATGTATGGTCTTCCGGAGACATACCGGTCGACTATACCGGTTGCACATGGTGTGACCGGTATGTTGCCACCGGTATCCCTCGGGAGGCTGGTCTGTGGGGACCGGCTGACCATACCGGTCGCCAGTCTTCCCCATAGAGCTGCGACCGGTACATGCCACCGGTCAGCTCTGTGAGGGTATTTTGTAACCGTGTTGGTTTTCGACCAACATGAAATCCTAAGAAAAATATTCTAATGAAACCCTAATAATATTGTAGGACTTTGTGACATATCGTTTGGATCTTGCGACGTGGAGCAAGTTATCGAACGAGCGTCAGGTAAGGGAATCTGACCTAAACCTAACAATTAAGGGACAGTAAATTATTGTTAATCACCTGATTATATGAGATGTGTTGTTTGTGCATATTCACATGCCATCCTTTACTTTCAGTTATTATTACTGTTCATACATTGATAGGATGTGATTGTTAGGCATGTGATTGTTTTCGTTAGTGTGTGGAGTAGGGCATGGGCCTGGGATCGCTCTTCACATTAGCATTTTTGTAGTATTCTGTCTTAACATGCTCGGTACGGGTGGGGCATCAGGGGAAGGTCGTGGTACGGTGGTCTCCGATATTGATGTTGTCTCGGCCACTGTTATGTGGTACTGTGATCTTCGAGTCGACGCTGGCTTGTCCACGATGCTTTAGCTCTATCTCTATGCCGTAGGGAGTTATGTTGGGATAGGGTCTACCTGCGTATTGTTTCTATCCTGGTGAGTTAGTTGCGGATAGGGCATCAGGGGAGGTGTGGGAATGCCTTAGCTCTATCTTTATGCCGTAGACGGTTGTGCTGGGATAGAGCATACATTGATGACATATAGGATTGGTTAGTTGCGAGCCCAGTTTGCGAGCCCTGGCCAGTAGGGGCTTAGGTGCTGGTATGGGTAGAGTATCAGGGGAGGTACGTGGGTATCTTAGCTCTATCTCTATTCCATGATGGGTGCATGTGGGCCAATGGGGGTGTAAACCATGAGGTGCCACACACTCGTGTATAGAGGTGCGGGGGCCACCAAACCTTTCTATAGCACATTGCAAACTTAAAACCAGACCACAGCATAAAATTGATTGTTACTCATGCATAATATTGTGAAACTGTCTGATTGTCTTATTGAGCTAAGTTGTGAGCTCACCCTTTGTATATATATTATTTTAGATGTTGATGCAGGTTATACTGTGGACGATTATGTGAATGCTCCGGCGTATGGTGACGTTGTTGCTTTGAGTGTGCAGGCAGGAGAGGACGAGCATGACGCTTCATGCGAGTGCCCTTTCTGCGTGTACCTCTGATCAGATTTTATTTATTTATTTTCCTTATTTTTTATTGGATTAAAGGGATGTAATGATATTATTTTATGTGTTTGATTTTGGATAATTGGATAATTATTTAAGTTATCAATAGATACTCAGTTCATTTTATTTAAAGTCTTTCGCTTTATATTTATATTCTGATTGTGGTTATGTGTAATGGTTTGTATGAGTGGACACGGCCTATTCGAGATCCTGGTGTGAACCGTTGGTTCAATGACGGTTCACTCACACCATTCTGGTTGGATCAGAATTGGGGTGTGACAATGATGGTGATTGATGCTAGGAAAATGCATGTGAGTGTTTGTGTGTGGTTAGTGTGCTTGATGTGAGTAGGGCATCAGGGGAGGTGTTATGCGGTGTTTGATCCGGGCACTTTAGCTCTATCTCTATCTCAAGTCTTGTGCATTAGCATCGTCGTATCGCCATTATCTTAGCAGAACTATTGCGACGTAGGGCATCAAGGAGGGTCTCGGTCCTTGAGTCCTATACTCTACCGGGGGGCCTTAGTTCTCTCTCTACAGATGCTCTGAGGGATGCTGGGGTGAGGCCTTGGATATATTATTTGACATTAGGATTGGTTAGTAGCGAGTCTCATTTGTAGCCCTAGCCATCAGGGGTTAATTTGTTGGTATGGAGTTGTGCATCGATAAGCGTGACCTTCGTTGTACAATATTCATTATAGGTGTTGTGGGCGACGGTGAGAGTCCTCGGGCGTATCCACACTCTCGTGCATAGAGGTGCGATGGCCACCTATCCTTTCTATAGCACAGTGTAAACGTAAAACCAGACCACAGATATGAATGAATCGCATGCATATGATTGTTGCATTGTTTTGTTTTCTCACTGAGCTCAAGTCGGAGAGCTGACCCTTGTGCGTACAATTCTTTTAGTTTCTAATGTTGCAGGTATTACAATTGAATATTACGTCGACACGTCAACATATGAACATGTGGCGGCTATGATGAGCAAGCAAAGGAGAACGAACATGGTTCGTTAAGCGAGCGTTTCAACGGTGGATACGTTTAGTGTTTAGTTTTCGTATTTGGATATTGTAATATGTATTAAATTATATTTTAGTTACTTAGAAATAAATGGAATATTAATTATTTATCATGGTTAGACCTCAGTTCATTATCTGTAAGACTTTCGCTATTTACTTTATTACCTCTGATTAATGTGGAATGTGTTTTAGTTTATCATATGTGGATAGCCTATTTTGAGATCCTGGTTGAACCGTTGGTTTATTGACGGTTCATCACACCATTCTGGTTGGTGCAGAATTGGGGTGTGACAGTTTCCATCCACAAGGCATGGTTTGTGCTCTTGACATCTAATGCAAAATGGGATTAAGCACTTAGGAAACTTGATGAAAGAAGGTTCTAGTTTTTTGAAAGAATTCAAAGCTCGCATGTATCAATATGATGAGGAGTCAGAATTTAAAATGGCATGGCAAAATTTGATAACTTCGTATCCTACTGCAACAGATTCATGGTTAGATCGTACATATAGAGTGAAAGAGAAATGGACCAACTATTTCATGAAGAAGAGTCTAACCATAAGTATGAGGAATACACAACTGAGTAAAAGTTTTAATAAGGATATGAATGACTACTTGAACTGCAAGTTATATGTGGTTCAGTTTTTTAAGCATTTTGAGAGAGTGGTTAATGATAAGCATGAAAATGAGTTGAAGGCAAAATTTGATGAAAGAAACAAACTCCCTAGAAATATGTATCCCAACACTCCCCTCACAATACAAGTAGGAGAAAGGTATACTCCAGCGATATTTAAGGCACTCCATGAAGAGTATTCATCAATTGGTTCATGCTATACAAAAGAAAAAAATGAAGATAGTGACTTACTTGAGTATGTAATTGCTATTCATTATAAGAAAGAAGAGTTTACAATATTATCCAAGCCATCTGAGGGTTGGATAAAATGTAGCTGTAAGAAATTTGAGAGTTTTGGCATTCTATGTCGTCATGCATTGAGAATCCTATTGAACGTGGAAGATATGGTATTAATGCCAAAGTCCTATATTTTAAGGAGATGAACTAGGATAACAAGGGATTACACAATGGAAGAAAATCATGTAACCCCAACCAACCCTCATGTTTTGGGTAGCACACAGCGTTACAATTTGATTTGTCCTTACACAGTGCAATTGGCAGCAGAAGCTTCGGTTACAACAGAAGGATATTCGTTGCTTATCCAGACATCTAAAGAGTTGAGGATAAAGTTTAAGAATTTCAGGAATCATGACTCTGATTCAACTATTCCAATTGTTTCAACTGATAATGTTGCCATCTGTCCTGTAAAGGGTTTGAAGAAGAAAGAAGGCCGTAAAGGTTGTTAACGGCAAAAAAGTTGGGTTGAGAAACAACCCAAGAAGAAGAAGGTGAAAAACATTGGGGTTACTGAATCTCAATC